>JAJPUD010015352.1:26777-37702 GCA_023553655.1 Myrmecobius fasciatus
TATATATATATATATATATATATATATATATAGTTCATATATATAGTTCATATACATATATATATATATATATATATATAAATCTCCAATGCCACATGGTTTCACAAGTCAGTTCTCCCAAACATTTAAAGAACAATTAATTGCATTATATGTTAACAACTTGGAAAAATAAGTAAAGAAGGAGTCTTGCCAAATTCTTTCTATGGCATAAATACCTAAACCAGGAAGGGCCAAAGCAGAGAAAGAAAACTACAGAACAATCTCCCTAATGAACTGAAGAAAAAATTTTAAATAAAATATCAACAAAGAGATTACAGCAACCTATGAACAGGATTATACACTATAACCAAGTGATATTTATACCAGGAGTGCAGAGCTGGTGCAATATCAGGAAAATTATTACTATAATCTACCATATCAATAACAAAACCAACATAAATCTTATGATAATCTCAATAGATGCAGAAAAAGTTTTAATAATATACAGCACCAATTTCCATTAAAAGAACTAGAGCTCACAGAAATAAAGGGAACTTTCTTTAAAATAATAAGCAGTATTTATCTAAAACCAACAACAAGCATAGTTTGTTATGGAGAGAAAATGAATACATTTCCAATAAGATCAGGGGTAAAAAAAGGCTGCCCATTATCATCACTATTATTTAACACTGTACTAGAAATGTGGGCTTTAGCAATAAGAAAAGAAAAGAAGGTAAATGAGGAAAATAAAACCAAAATTCTTTGCAGATGAAAGAAGAATTTATGACAAAGAACTAGAGAACATTATGAAAGGCGAAAAGGACAACTTTGATTACGTTGAGTTTAAAAGGTTTTGCAAAAACTAAACTAACAGAAACAAGATTAAAAATGAAGTAAAAATCTGAGGAAACATTTTTATAGGCAGCATTTCTGATGAAGGTCTCATTTCTAAAATATATAAAGAATTTTGTCAAATGTATAAGAATATGTCATTCCCCATTTGATTAATAGCCAAAGGTTTTGAACAATTTTCAGATGACAAAATTAAAGCCATCTATAGTCATTTGAAAAATTGATCTAAGTCATTTATGATTAGAAAAATGCAAAGTAAAACGACTCTGAAGGACTACTTCATATCTCTCAGATTAGCTAAGATGACAGGAAAAGATAATGAAAAATATTTGAGGCTATGTGGGAAAATTGGACTGTGAAATGATCCAAAAATTCTGCAGAGCAATCTGGAACTATGTCCAAAAGGCTAGAAAATTCTACATACTCTTTGACCCAGCATCGCCATTTTTGGGTCTGTATCACAAGGAAATCATAAAGAGGGAAAATGACCCACATGTGCAAAAATATTTGCAGCACCTCTTTTTTTGTGGTTGCAAAGATTGAGAAAATGAGTAGATGTCTATCAAATGGGGAATGGCTGAATAAGCTGTGACATATGAAGATAATGGAAAATTATTGTTCTAGAAAAATGATGAACAAGCTGATTTGAGAAAGTTCTGGAAAGATTTACATGAACTGATGATAAGCAAAATAGGTAGAACCAGGAATACATTGTGTACAGTAACAGCAAGATTGTGCCATGATTAGTAATGAAAGACTTGGTTCTTTTCAGCAATCCAGTGATGTGAAGGAAACCCAATAAACTTTTCTTTTTTAATTTTATTTTTAATACACTTCTTTATGAGCCATGTTGAGAGACAAAAATCATAACAAAAGGGAGAGGAAAAAAAACATAAACATGAATTGAACATAGCAAATGTTGATTTACGTTCAGTCTTCATAGTTCTTTTTCTGGATGCAGATGGCACTTTCTGTCCAAAGCTTATTTGACAAAAGATAAATGTGTATACCCAATTGAATCAATACGTAATTCCCTCTTTGAGCTAAAACTGATGAGATTAATCTTCAGACAATGCTCACTCCCCTGACTTTTTACCCTCGCTGGTAATAGCTCTCTTATGCCTCTTTATGTGATCTAATTTGGCCTATTATACTTCTCCTTTCCTCTTCATCCAATACATTTTTTTCCATCTCAATATCTTTTTTCAATATTATCACATCAAAGTCCACATCCTCCATCAATGTATTTCCCCTCTAATTGCTCCAATAACAATTCTCAAGAGTAACATATATCACTTTCCCATCTAGGGATATAAAAAAATTTACATTAGATTATACACACACACACACACACACACACATATATATATATATATACATATACATGTATATATATAAAACATATTATATATATACACATATGTATTCATGTATGTATATTTTTACCCTTTTTACCTTTGTATGATTTTCTTGGGTCCTATGTTTGAAGATTAAATTTTTGGTATAGTTCTACTTTTTTCAACAGAAATGATTGAAAGTCTCTTATTTCATTGAAGATCCATCACCTCCTCTGAAAGATGATTCTCAGTCTCACTGGCTAGTTAATTTTTGGTTGTAACATCAGGTTATTTGCCTTACAAAATATCGTATTCCAGACCCTCTGATCCTGGGTAATTCTGTTACTCCTTGAAAATTGGATTGTTTGTATCTGGCAGCGTGCAGTATTTTTTCTTTGAGATTATAGTTTTGGAGTTTTGCAGCAATGCTCATTAGAGTTTTCCTTGTGGGATCTCTTTGCAGAGGTTTTCCAAGGACAATTTCCATGACATTTCCCCCTCTGCTTCCACTATATCATGAAGGTGATCAATGAATTCTTTCAATCACTATTTCCTTTTTTATTTCTAGAATATCAGGACAGTTTTCCTTGATGATCTCTTAAAGAATGCTATCCAGGTTCTTTTTTGTTTGAGGCCTTCAGGTAGACCAATAATTTTTCAATTGTCTCTCCTGGGTCTCTTTTCCAGGTTGACTGTTTTTCCAATGAGGTATTTTGTATTTTCTTTCATTTTTTCATTCTTTTTAGTTTGTTTGACTTGTTTTTGAGGTTTCATTGAGTCATTAGGTTCCATTTGTCTCATTCTGGTTTTTAATGTGTCATTTTCTTCAGTTAGTTTTTATATCTCCTTTTCCATTTGATTAATTCTACTTTTCAAAGTGTTTTCTTCAGTGGAATTTTTTGCATAATATTTTGTAAAAATGCAAAGCATCTTTGGTTTTAAGATCAATTCAAATCACTTTGAGATTTCCTCTGAAGACATTTTGCCCTTATCTGAGTTGGTGTTTTGATCTTCCTTGTCACCAGAGTAACTTTCTGTGATCAAGGTTCTTTCTTTTTTTCTTGCTCATTTTCTTTCTTTCTCTCTTTGTATTTCTTCTTTTGTAACTTTTAAGGTTGAGCTCTGTTGCTGGGGTATAGGGGGCTCTGTCTCAAGCTTTCTGTGCAGCTATAAGCCTTGGCTTTGAGCACAAGGGCCACTTGAGTTTCTAGGGGGTAGCTTTGCCCACTATTTTCAAGAAATAGCCTGGTTTCTCAGAATTTGACTTGTGAGATGGGATTGGAAGCTGTCCCACTGGTCTGCTCTGATATTGAGACAGGATCAAGAGTCTCAATTGCTGATCTGTCATGTTCAAGATCCTCTCATTGACTTCTGAAGACACTGTCTGACCTGAGCTGAACACACATTTCATCCCAGTGAGAATGACCTTTCTTCCAATCTGTCTTCAGCTGGAGAGTGGTTTCTTTCCATCAGAATCTATTCAGAGGTTTGGTTTCATGTGGTTTTCTAGGAAACTGGGAAATCTGCTTAAGCTTCACTGGGTCATCTTTACTTTTACCCGGAAATCTACTATTCTAGGATATTTCTGTTTCATCTGTAGTGCTTTTTTTCTTTTTCTTTTATTCTTCTCCAATCCTGGGTATACATTACATGTCCCAAGAAGGAGGCCATCTTCTCTCTTCCATACATTTCTTGAAGTCCTTTCAATCTATCTTGAGTTGGAACTGTTATTCTGTCAGTCTCTGTTCAGAGTCTTGGTTTCATGTGGTTTTCAAGGGAAAGTAGGAGAGTTTGAGTAGCTTTCTTGCCATCTTGGTTCCACTGACTGCTTCCATTTCTTTTCCCTTTTCTGGGAGTTTTCCAAAAGAGATACTGGAGTGATCTCCCATTTTGGTCAAAGAGGGTCACTTAGTAAGTGTCTGAATTACAGAAGATAAGTTTTTCTTGACTCCAGGGCAACATTTTATCCACTGTGCCACCTGATATTATTATTCTCTTTATATCTCAACTAAAATTTCATATTTTATAGAAAATTGACTGAAATGTTCTTCCCTACTCTTTTTAGGGAGAATAAAATGTAAACACTCTTTTATAACTTCTTTAATAAGGAAAGAATTTGAGAATTCTAGTTTTGAATATTTTTAGATTACTTAGGCTATAAGCTACTCAAGGTTTCAAACTCTTTAAATGATATGGGTAAAATCATTGCTGGGTCTGTAACCAGGAAATCTCAATTGATCATCTCTCTCTCTGTGTGTCTCTGTGTCTCTCTGTCTCTGTCTCTCTGTCTCTCTCTGTCTCTATCTCTCTCTGTCTCTCTCTATCTTTCTCTTTTTCTCTCTGTGTCTCTCTCTCTGTCTCTCTCACTATGGGTATGTTTCTGTCTTTCTCAGACACACAATAAATGCATGCAAAAGCACACAAACACATACACAGAGAAACACACAAACATTATGATATGACCATAAATTTGGATCGAAAAAAGAGCTTAGAGACCCACTTGTTGAACTCCCTTCTTTTTTATACATGAGTTATACAAAGTGTATAATGAAATTTCTAGGGTCACACTGTAACTGACACACAACCCGCAATTGTATTTTTTCTCCAATTGATATGCAAAGAAATACATTTCATCATGAAATTCCTAAAAGAATTAGGCATCTGAAGACAGAGAAAACCAAAGTTTAAGTATTAAACTAAAGTATCACTTTCAGAGGAAAAAATGATATTTTGGCCAAAAATGTAAAAGTCATAGAATTGGCACAAAATGGATATATTATAATAATACAAATAATTTGACCTAGAGAAAGCTGTCATTCAAAGAAGTATAACATTCTGATGTCCTCTTAGAGACAAGAGTATAACATGGAGCACATTTACCTTGAAATAGTTAATAGAATACCCAGAATTTGGGTGATGACGAATAATGGACAACCTACTGCTTAAGTAGCTCCCTGTAAGAAACAGAAATCTAATCTAGAGTTATGCTGGCTTGAATTTCATTAGATCTTTCCTGATTTGGATGGATATTCCTATAACCTTGACTTAGTTTCAAAAATTCATTTCAAGGATTAATGAAACCTGACTGGAACATGTAGCATATATGTCCTTCTGCAAAGTTTAGTTGTACTCCTTTGTTTTTCTAGAATTTATATGAGGCATTCTAATCTCTTGCCAACATCTAATGCCCCAGCATAGATACATATCTCCCCTTTCCTCCTAAGGATGATAAACAGTACCTTCTGCATATTGTTATCACATGCTTCATTCAAATCCCCTTACAGATGGCTCTCTTCAATAAAGAAAGAAAGCAAAGTGAGACATATCTGACTTTCTTTTCCAGGATCCGTTAGCCTAACCACACATGGCTTTTATGCTGTCTCCTTTCATTGAATGAATACTTATAGCCAGGTTCACATATTCCAAGGCTCCATTTTTGCAAGGGCTAGATAAATGGCTTACAAGGTAAACCTGCAAACCTGATTGCTTAAGACTGATAACAAACATTGCAGAGACAGTATCTTAGGTGGGCAGACACATAAGATGAATGTGCAAACAAGATCTGATACAAGGATTTCCAAGTCATCAGAGAAATGAATCAATGTAAGAGAAAGAACTATTTGAAAGGATACTGGTATTAATGGCAACTAATATAGATAGTATAAGTTATCTACTAAAAGGAAACAGCAGGAAGGCAGTTATAGTTTTATGTTAAAGAAGTCTTCCTTCCTTCCTTCTTCCACTAGTGTAAAAGACACCTTTGAGAATTAAACTCTATTTATTTTTTTAAATTTTATTTTTATTTTATTTTATTTGCATAACATATGTGTGGGTAATTCTTCAACAATAACCCTTACATAGCTTTCCGTTACAAATTTTTCCCCCAACTACCCACCCCTCCCCTAGATGGCAGGATATCCATTACATGTTAATTATGTTAAAATATTGGCAAATCGAATATATGTATACATATTTCCAAACTTGTCATTGTTGTGCAAGAAAAATCTTGTCTACACAAACGATATATCAGAAAAAGGAAACACAATGTAAGCAAACATCAATCAAGGAGTATTAGAATTTTATGTTGTGGTCCACATTTCACATCCCTCTCTCTGGGTGTATATGGCTTTCTTCAGTGAACAATTGGAGGTGGTTTGAAACATTTCATTGTTGAAGAGAGCCATGTCCATCAGAATTGATCGTCATATAGTACTGTTGTTGCCGTGTATAATGATCTCCTGGTTCTGCTCATTTCACTCAGCATGAGTTCATGTAAGTCTCTCCAGGCCTCTCTGAAATCATCCTGCTGGTCATTTCTTACAGAACAATAATATTCCATAATATTCATATACCATAATTTATTCAGCCATTCTCCAACTGAAGGGCATCTATTCAATTTCCAGTTTCTAGCCACCACAAAAAGGGCTGCCACAAACATTCTTGCACATGTGGGGCCTTTTCCTTCCTTTATGATTTCTTTGGGATATAAGCCAAATAGAAATGCTGCTGGGTCAAAGGGTATGCACAGTTTGATAACTTTTTCAGCATAACTCCAAATTGTTCTCCAGAATGGCTGTATCCGTTCAGAGCTCCCCCAACAATGCATCAGTGTCCCAGCTTTCCCACATCCCTTCCAACATTCAACATTAACTTTTCCTGTCATTTCAGCCAATCTGACAGGTGAGAAGTGGTATCTCAGGGTTGTCTTGATTTGCATTTCTCTGATCAATAGTGATTTGGAGCACCTTTTCATATGACTATAAATAGTTTTAATTTCATCCTCTGAAAATTGTCTGTTCATATCCTTTGACCATTTATTGATTGGAGAATGGCTTGAATTTTTATAAATATGAGACAATTCTCTATATATTTTAGAGATGAGACCTTTATCAGAACCCTTAAATGTAAAGATGATTTCCCAATTTATTACTTCCCTCCTAATCTGGTCTGCATTGATTTTGTTTGTACAAAAACTTTTTAACTTAATATAGTCAAAGTTATCTATCTGGTTTTCAATTAAGAGTTCCAGTTCTTCTTTGGACATAAATTTATTCCATCTCCATAGGTCTGAGAGGTAAACTATATTACATTCCTCTAATTTATTTATAGTATCACTCTTTCTATCCAGATCATGAACCCATTTAGATCTTATCTTGTTATGTGGTGTTAGATGTGGGTCAAGCCCTAATTTCTTCCACACTAGTTTCCAGTTTTCCCAGCAGTTTTTGTCAAATAGTGAATACTTATCCCAAAAGCTGGGGTCTTCGGGTTTATCAAAAACCAAATTGCTATAGTTATTGCCTAGTTTGTCTTTTGATTCTATCCTATTCCACTGATCGACCAGTCTATTTCTTAGCCAGTACCAAATGGTTTTGATGACCGCTGCTTTATAATATAGTTTTAGATCTGGTACAGCAAGGCCACCATCGTCAGCCTTTTTTTTCATTAATCCCCTTGAAATTCTTGACCTTTTGTTTTTCCAAATGAACTTTGCTACTATTTTTTCTAGATCTGTAAGATAATTTCTTAGGAGTTTGATTGGTATGGCACTAAATAAGTAAATTAGTTTGGGTAGTATTGTCATTTTTATTATATTCGCTCGTCCTACCCATGAGCATTTTAAGTTTTTCCAATTGACTAGGTCTGATTTGATTTGTGTGGAAAGTGTTTTGTAATTTAGTTCATACAGTTCCTGACTATCCCTTGGCAGATAAATTCCCAAATATTTTATGCTATCAACAGTTATTTTGAATGGAATTTCTTTTTGTATCTCTTGCTGCTGAACTTTATTGGTAATATATAAAAATGCTGATGATTTATGTGGATTAATTTTGAATCCTGCCACTTTGCTAAAGGTGTGAATTGTTTCTAGTAGTTTTTTAGTTGAGTCTCTAGGGTTCTCTAAGTATACCATCATGTCATCTGCAAAGAGTGATAATTTGGTTTCTTCATTACCTACTCTGATTCCTTTTATCTCTTTTTCTTCTCTTATTGCTGAAGCTAACATTTCTAATACAATATTAAATAGTAATAGTGACAGTGGGCAGCCTTGTTTCACTCCTGATCTTATTGGGAATGGTTCTAGTTTGACTCCATTACATATGATGCTTGCTGAAGGTTTTACGTAGATACTACTAATCATTTTAAGGAAAAGCCCATTTATTCCTATACTCTCCAGTGTTTTTAATAGGAATGGATGTTGGATTTTATCAAAGGCTTTTTCTGCATCTATGGAGATAATCATATGGTTCTTATTAATTTGGTTATTAATATAATTGATTATGCTAATAGTTTTCCTAATATTGAACCAGCCCTGCATTCCTGGTATAAATCCTACTTGGTCATGATGTATTATCCTGGGGATGACTTTCTGTAATCTTGTTGCTAAAATCTTATTTAAATTTTTTGCTTCAATATTCATTAGGGAAATGGGTCTATAGTTTTCTTTCTCAGTTTTCTCCCTACCTGGTTTAGCTATCAGCACCATATCTGTGTCATAGAAGGAATTTGGTAGTACACCTTCTTTCCCTATTTTTTCAAATAGTTTATGTAGTATTGGGATTAATTGTTCTTTGAATGTTTGGTAAAATTCACATGTAAATCCATCTGGTCCTGGAGATTTTTTCGTAGGGAGTTGATTAATAGCTTGTTCTATTTCTTTTTCTGAAATAGGGCTATTTAAATAATTTATTTTCTCTTCTGTTAATCTGGGCAATCTATATTTTTCTAGATATCCCTCCATTTCATTTACATTATCAAATTTGTTGGCATAAAGTTGGGCAAAGAAACTCCTAATTATTTCTCTAATTTCCTCTTCATTGGAGGAAAGTTCTCCCTTATCATTTTTGAGACTAATAATTTGATTTTCCTCTTTCCTTTTTCTAATCAAATTAACTAAAGGCTTATCTATTTTGTTGTTTTTTTCATAAAACCAACTCTTACTTTTATTTATTAATTCAATAGTTTTCTTATTTTCAATTTTATTGATCTCCCCTTTAATTTTCAGAATTTCCAATTTGGTATTTAATTGAGGGTTTTTAATTTGGTCTTTTTCTAGCTTTTTTAATTGTAAGCCCAGTTCATTAATATTCTCCTTCTCTGTTTTACGCAAGTAAGCATCTAGAGATATAAAATTACCCCTTATAACTGCTTTAGCCGAGTCCCACAAATTTTGGTATGTTGTCTCATTGTTGTCATTCTCCTGGATGAAATTTTCGATTGTGTCTATAATTTGCTCTTTCACCCATTCGTTCTTCAGGATTAGATTATTTAATTTCCAAATAACTTGTGGTCTATTTTCTCCTGGCCTTATATTACATTTGAGTTTTATTGCATCATGATCTGAGAAGGATGCATTTACTATTTCTGCTTTTCTGCATTTGTTTTTGAGGTTTTTATGCCCTAACACATGATCAATTTTTGTATAAATTCCATGAACCCCTGAGAAAAAAGTATACTCCCTTCTATCACCATTCAATTTCCTCCAGAGATCTATCATACCTAACTTTTCTAGACTTTTCTTAACCTCCCTAACTTCTTTCTTATTTATTTTGGAATTTGATTTATCTAATTCTGAGAGAGCAAGTTTGAGATCTCCCACTAGTATAGTATTACTGTCTATTTCTCCTTGCATCTCTGTTAGTTTCTCCTCTAGGAATTTGGATGCTATACCACTTGGTGCATATATGTTAAGTATTGATACTGCTTCATTGTCTATGGAACCCTTTAGTAAAATGTAGTTTCCTTCCTTATCTCTTTTAATTAGATCTATTTTTGTTTTGATTGATCCGAGATAAGGATTGCTACCCCTGCCTTTCTTTGTTCACCTAAAGCATAGAAGATTCTGCTCCAGCCCTTTACCTTCACTCTGTATGTATCTCTATGTTTTAGATGTGTTTCTTGTAAACTACATATTGTAGGATTCTGGCTTTTAATCCAGTCTGCTACCCGCTTCCGTTTTATGGGAGAGTTCATCCCATTCACATTCACAGTTAAAATAACTATATCTGTATTCCCTGCCATCTTATTTACCCAGAGTTATGATTTTCTCTTCCCTTTCCCCTCTCTCCCTTCCCCCCTCCCCAGTACTTTGCTCTTGATGACCACCTCCCACCAATAATCCTCCTCCCTTTACAGTCCCTCCCTCCCCTTTATACCTTTCCCCTAATCCTTCTA
Source organism: Myrmecobius fasciatus (assembly GCA_023553655.1). Classification (NCBI taxonomy): domain Eukaryota; kingdom Metazoa; phylum Chordata; class Mammalia; order Dasyuromorphia; family Myrmecobiidae; genus Myrmecobius; species Myrmecobius fasciatus. The sequence continues at coordinate 37,121 of JAJPUD010015352.1, forward strand.
TTAGTTTATCCCTTTCCTTTTCTCCTCTCCCTCCTACCTTCCCACAAGGAGGGTCAGTGCTTTCTTTGAAGCCAAATGTGTCTGATATACTCTCTTAGAGTCCAATCTAATGAGAGTAAGGTTTACACAATACTCATCACCCTCCCTTCTTTCCCTCAATTATATTAGATCTTCTATGTCTCTTTATCAGATTTTGCCTTATTTTACCTCCTTTATTTTTACTTTATTTTGCCTCCTTTTCCCCCCTCCCCCCTTTTTCTTTTTCAGTATTGTATCCCTTCCACCTCTAATTTCTTTTCCATTATTATCAAAGAAAAATCAAATTATACTGCCATTCTTTAAAGGATACCTATAGTAGGAATATAGTTCTCAAGTGTTTTCCTTTTTACCTTTTTATGTTTCTCTTGAGTTCTCTATTTGGAGGTCAAATTTTTTGTTCAGATCAGGTCTTCTCATTAGAAATAGGTGAAATTCTCCTGTATCATTGAATGACCATCTTCTTCCCTGGAAGATGATGCTCATTCTAGCTGGATAACTTATTCTTGGCTGTAATCCAAGTTCTTTTGCCTTTCGGAATATCTG
>JAJPUD010015353.1:0-19193 GCA_023553655.1 Myrmecobius fasciatus
TGATTGATATTTGCTTACATTGTGTTTCCTTTATCTGATATATCGTTTGTGTAGGCAAGATTTTTCTTGCATAACAATGACAAGTTTGGAAATATGTATACATATATTCGATTTGCCACTATTTTAACATAATTAACATGTAGTGGATATCCTGCCATCTAGGGGAGGGGTGGGGAGTTGGGGGAAAAATTTGTAACGGAAAGCTATGTAAGGGTTATTGTTGAAGAATTACCCACACATATGTTATGCAAATAAAATTAAAAAAAAAACTTTACCAGAGATTAAAGCTTGCCTAGTTCTCAACAAGGACCTTTTAGGATGCTCACAATAGCCTTCCCTTGGAAAAATAAAAAGACAATAAACAAAAAGGAAGACAAAGAAAATTAGCTTTGGATTTCAGAAGGCACTTTGGTAACTATGAAACTTCCCATTTCCTGTGGAGATCTCCACAAAGGGATTTAAGAATGGGATTGACTGACAGTCAAATTCAGATGAGAAATCAAATGGTCTGGGTCAACTCTCTTCCAAGATCCCATTTTTGCACAGAGTCACTCCAATTGGGATCTGGATAATATTTTTGGGGGTATCTATACTAGATACAGCAAAATATATTTCTGGGTTCCTTTAACTTAGGCTATTCCCTCGGAAGTTCAAGCAAGTATTCCTGGATCATCATGCTAAAAGACACTTTGAAATTTCCCTCAATAGATTCCTGACACTGCAAGGGCACTCCTGTTTTGGAATTATAAACTCACTCAATAATAAGTAGAGTTAGTTAGAAATAATAAAAGAGAGAATCAATTAATCCTTGGAATGCAAAATGAATACACAGAGGTGGGCATTAATAGCTGGGGGAATTACTAAAGGACTCTTGCAGGAATCGCAATTAAACTTAGCTTTGAAGAAAACTAGAAATTTTAAGGTGAAATTTGATTATATTTGGGACATGAGTGATAGCTTGTATACCACCACAGAGATAAAAGATAGAATGAAAAATCCAAGAAACAGCATGTTTCCCAGCTTTCGTAGAATATGGAATACACAAAGATTTGGATTGAGGGAAGAAAGTTGTGTATAATAATATGTGACAATAGTGAGAAAGGCTAAAAATAGATCACCCAGTGTGTGTAAAAAAAAAGTTACAAACCAAAAATAAAAAATAAAGACAATGGAACTGATTGAGAATCTTGTAATCTATGCTTCAATCTTTTAATTAGAGAAATATTTACAACTATATGGAGAAACTATAGGTTAAAAACTCTAGAAAGGAGAAAATAAAAAAATGGGGAACAGGTGAATCTATGTGATGAGAGAATTAAGACAAACCCTTTCAAATCCTTTCTATTTGTCAGGTAACACTGATATCAGGTATTAACCAATCTGAACCTAATTTTCCTTATTTCTAAAATAGGGATTGATCTTATCTTCCTTCATAAAAATATTAGTTCCTAAAGATCTGGGATTATTTAGTTGACATTTATATCTGTGCATTTAGCACAGTGTCCATAACATTGCAAACATTTAATAAATTATTTATTATTCATTCATCAGAATAATTATAAGAACAAAATAAGCCATTATATGTAATATAATTCAAATTCAATTTTATTCAATTTAACAAATTCTTATCACTGGAATGAGCAATCAATAAATGTTTTCCATATATAAAAAATGAGCAATTTTTTTTCTTTCTGGAAATTTAATTTCTGGTAGAATATGTGTACAAAAATACTTATGATATATTTTACAAGATAATATGTATCTGGGGCAGGTATAAAAAGCAAAGATAAAAGATTTGAGAAAGGAATATCATTTTGACCTTTCAAACTGAGAAAGCTTATTAGAGGAGGTAACAGCTGAACTAAAATTTGAAAGAAGAAAAGAAGGATGACAATTACATCTAAAAGGGGCACTGAAGACATAGAACTCTGGACTTTAGAAAAATCACCTTTCTTTAGACCTAGTATAATTATTCTATTGTGTAAACTTGTTGGATTGAAACAGTGTATTTGGACATACATTCATGCTTGCTGTAATCTCTAGGCCACTTCTAGACTTTTGTTTCTGGGAGCTGTATAATTAATGTATCTTGAAAATGTACCTCGAAAATGTGACATTAGAAATGAAGATGACAAAATTCTATCAGACATCAAATATATAGTAAAGTTGTGATCTTCATAATTTTTTGACATTCGATAAGAATGGAAATGAAAATCCATGGAGCATAAAAGAGAAGCAAGAGCTTGAAGCAATAAAAACAGTCTACTGTTTGATAAATCCTAAACTGCTGGCAATAGAGGCGAATATATTTTAAAAAGTTTGAAGGTCTGTTAGTAAGGATTAATGGGGCTTTTCAGAAGAAGTAGTCCACAAATCAACCCTAAAAGCCATAGGTCCTTTCATTTGAATTATTTAAAGGAAGACTGCATGGCTTAATTGGAGATATGCAAAGAAGCATTGAGTAGGAAATAGGTAAATCAAGGGGGTGGGACTGCATTCTCCTCATGATCTTTTACTGCTTCTGATAATTTTGTAGTGTGTTTGTGTGTGTGTGTGTGTGTGTTGTTTCAATTGAGTTAACTGAACTCTCCCCAGACTATTTGATGAAATTTCAGTACAGGATCTGATGGGTAGGATACAGAGGGGTATCCTCTGTAAATTTCTTCAATCAGACTTGTATTAAGCACATAGAAACTATTCATTGCCTATTTTAAGTATTAGCCATGACTGTGCTTACCTTTAAACTCATGTGTTCTAACAAGTCACTTTACATAGCCATTACTTAGGAAAATTGGAAAATAGTATGGCAGAAATGAGGCACTGACCAATACCTAACACCCTAAACTAAGAAAAGGTTAAAATGAGTTAATAATTTAGACATGAAAGGTGATACTATAAACAAATTTGAAGAATGAGAACTAATCTACCTCTCAGATATATGGAGAAGGAATGAATTTGTGGCTAAAGAATAACTAGATAACATCATGAAATGCAAAATGGATAATTTTAATTATATTAAATTAAAAGGTTTTTGTACAAACAAAACATAATCAGACAAGATTACAAAACTGAGAATTTTTTTTATATCCAAAGGTTCTGATAAAGGCCTCATTTTTAAAATATATAGAGAACTAACTCAAATATATAAGAATACAAGCCATTCTCCAATTGAAAAATGATCAAAGGATATGAAGAATTTTCAAATGAAATTTAAACCATTTCGAATCATACGAAAAAAATTCTCTAAATCACTATTGATTGGAGAAATGCAAATTAAGACAACACTGTGGTGCCACTACACACCTCTCAGATTGGCTAAGATGACAGGAAACGATGATGATAAATGTTGGAGGGGTTGGGGAAAACTGAGATACTAATACATTATTGGTGGAGTTGTGAACTGATTCAACTATTCTAGAAAGCAATTTGGAACTATCCCAAAAGGGCTATCAAACTATACATACCCTTTGATCGAGCAATGTCTCTATTGTATTCCAAAAAAAGATTATACAAAAGAAAACCTGTTTGTAGAAGCCCTCTCTGTTTTGACAAGTAACTGGAAATTGAGTAGTTGCTTATTATTTGGGAAATGGCTGAATAAGTTATGATATATGTATGCTATGGAATATTATTGTCCTATACAAAGCAATAAGCAGGATGATTTCAAAAAGGCCTAAAGAGATTTACATTAATTAATGCTTAGTGAAGTGAGCAGAACCAAGAGAGCATGGCACATAGTAACAACAAAATTTTGTGATGATTAGCTCTGATGAATGTGTCTCTTTTCAATCCCAATAGATTTGGGATGGAGAGAGTCATCCTGAAAGAGGATTATAGAGACTGGGTGATAACATAATATTGTCACATTTTTTTGTTGTTGTTGTTTGCTTGTTTTTTTTTTTTTCTTTTCTCATCTTTTTTTCCTTTTTGATCTGATTTTTCTCATGCAGCATGATAAATGTGGGAAAATGTATAACAGAATTGAACATGTTTAATATATGCAATATATATTGCATCAATATATATTGTCTAGGGGAGGGGAATGGGAAGGAAGGAGAGAGAAAAATTTGGAACAAAGTTTTGCAAGGGTGAATGTTAAAAATTATCTTGGCATATATTTTGAAAATAAAAATCTATTATTAAGAAAAGGAATAAAAATAGTCAGCACTCTGTAGCATTTTGGGGGAATTTGGTAAAGGGTGGAGAATACTCCCATGCCCCTACTAATGGTAATCTCATCTGTGAAAGTGGAAAGAGAGAGGTGAAAGAGAGAGAGTGGAAAAGAGGGAGGGAAGGAGAGAGGGAGGAAAGGAGGTAAAGAGAGGGAGAAAGGGAGAGAGAGAGAAAGGGGGAAAGAGAGAAAGAGAGAGAAAGAGAGAGAGGGAGGAAGGAGGAAGGGAGAATATTAGCTATTAACTAAAATTGAGCATTGGAGAAGAGCAGGCTCAGAAAGTCTTTCAGTTACATTGAACGCTGAGGCAGAAGCGCAAAAAATCCACAGGAAGAAAAATACATCAGACTCTATTGAGTTGGAGAAGTTTCCTTAGCTATGTATATTCCCATCATTTGTTTCTTTACTAGTATGTATGCCAACTCTTCCTATTTACATCATGTGTATTTGTGGGAGAATTTTTCCCAGGTTTAGATTGGGAATAATTTATAAATACTACTTTTCACACTATGCTATTAAAGTAAAAAATTTTTCTGAATTGTTTGATAAGTATAGATTCATAAAATGTCTTGAATTTACTATAGACTTCCCTCACCCTTCAAAGACCCAACATGAAAATATGAATTTTGCTCTAATCCAGAGAAGTTGATATGCTATCTAAACCAGTTCAGATCAAGAACCATACAAGACAGTAGGAAGAATGGCCTGGGATGTATAGAGCTGGGAATGTCATTAAACAGAAAGCCTCAGAAATACTGTTCTTCACTCCAATGAAGAAAGATGAAGTGCAATAGAAAACTATCATCTTTAGAGTTTAAATCTCACCTCTATGGCATGTCATTTGATTTCTTTGCACTTCTGTTTCCTTATCCACAAAAAGAATAGATGGCCTTTGAGGTTTCTTTAGCTTTATATCTATGATCTTAAGATCCTAAATTTGAGAAAGCTGATTTATTGGGGACCCCTACTCAGATTCCAATCAGTATTAATCAATACATCATGATTTTTATGGGCATCAATGATTGTGGTACTCATTTATTTATCAGTACTTATCTACTTAATGATCTAATATAAAGAATCAGAAATTCACAGTATGTGTAAGAATATAAAATCTGATAGAGAGGCTTGCATATATGCTTATATAATAGGAATTATTTATCAGGCCTATTTGAATTTAGGGTACCAAAAGAACACTGACACAATGCATCTCCATCCTGCTTCACCTACATTCCACACTGGCATGATGGAAAGCCCCCAAATCCCCCTCAAATATTCTTAGGGATGCCCTGCTTCCACTTGAGGGGATGGCTCATACATCTTATGATCAATGGAATGCTCAACTCAAAGGATGGGTCATCTATCTCATGACCATATAGTCAGTGCAAATATTTACTACACTGTCCATCTGGTAGCTTGTGACCAAGCTGATGCTCATATTTTAGCTTATGCACTATATGGTAACCAATAAAATAATATATTTTAGAATACTAGAAATCCTATAAGAGTAAGGCCCTGAAGGAGAGTGAAACCTCAGATCTTGAGGAAAGTCTGTGGGGTTCACTTGGTTGGAGGGGACCTGGAAACCTCTAATAAAATCTGTTTTCTGGCTCTAAGCTCTATCTCAGTTTCTCTCAGTTTTGGGTCATCCAGAATGATTCCCCCTCATAGTCTATAGTGTGTTTTGGAGAATCTGCCCTCAGAAATTGATATATTATTAGAAAAAGATTTTACTGGGATTTTGTTATCATCTGTAATACCAGCATAGTTCAGTTGTAAAAGTGTGGGCATTCTAACTTCCTGAACCAATTAAGGAGGAAAAAATACCATAGATGACTTAAAGTAAATTATACTAGGTGAGTGATTCAGGTGTTAGATTTTATGAGAAGAAATTTGGTAAAAAAAATGTGATAAACTAAATATAATTTGAAAAATGAACTTCAAGCCCCAGTGCTGCTTCAGATTTTTCTTCAAGATCATAAAAGAAAATCAAGTACAATTAAAGAGGAAGATTAAGGAGTATTGCAAATGGAACCTAAAGACATAGACTCAAATGAAAGGAATTAAGAAAAAGGAAGAGAAAAATTAATGAAGTAAGCAAATGGATAGAATAAATTGGAAGGTGGAAAAAATGCCCAAAAGATAGGATATTGGTACCAGAACAGTGTAGAAAGGGATGGGTTTGATTGCAGACTTCTTGCTGAGACTAGGGAAAGGTATTTGACTCAGGTTAAGGTATTAAGAAGAGATAATTATATTAAAAAAAAGTCCAGGGAATCTCAGTGAGTGCTCTCCTGTCTGGCAGTATCCTCACTCTGTTCCAAACCTCTGCTTTGCCCTGGCATCCTACAAGCTGTTGCTGATCTGATATGGAGAGATTTCCTGGAACCTAGGGAATTGCTTCAGTGGATGGTACTACAAGGACATGAACTTTGCCATGCATGAGGAGGCCAGGCACTACAAGATGCTGACTATAATTTGATATCTGCTTCATCTCTGTCTAGGAGAGAGCAATTTGTACCCTTTGAAAAGTATTAGATGCTGTTAATCAGATGGGATTGCCCATAATGAGGACTTGGCGCCTCATTGAGCAGCACTATATACATCTCAGGCCTTCACAAAGCAAAGACAGCTGCTAAGTATGGGAGGCACAGGTGAAGATCTAGCAATGATCCTATGACTTCCCACCACCTCCAATGGAGTCTAACCACTCCTTCTACAGCAATATCAACAAGGATTGTATCAATACAGATCTTACAAAGGATCAACTACCCAATTGTGAGAGACACTGTTGTCCCAACTCTTCCCTTTTGAAATGAGGAAATCATCCCCCAGATCAAGGAAGGGAAATGTGTTTGTAGTCACTGGCAATAGCCTTCAAGAAATTGTCAAACATAATGATGATCTGTCTAAAGGAGCTATCATAAAGTTGAATGTGCCCACTGGCATTCTTGTCCTGTATGAGAGAATCTGAAATTCAGTTCCTTGGAGTTGAAGAGACTACGTGCAAAGCCAAGGAGGATGTTGCAGCCTAAGACAAGGCCAATAAAAGTGAAAGCAGGTTATCAGCACAAGACAGTAGTAACCAGGTCCTTTTCTTCTTGCTGTTTCTACCACATCTTTCCCCTGCCTGCTTCACACACTGACCATACTGATGGTTCCTTTTCTCATTTTTTCCTATTTCAGAACAATTCCTTTCTCTCCCATTGCCCCTATCCTTAACTACATTCATTAAAATATTTCTTGGGTAGTTTGACTCAATAAGGACCTTGTTAGGGGTTTATAGGAACTAGTAAGAAGTGACTAATGTGGGGAATCGAAAGAAGCAATTGTTTCAGTCAATCCTATGAACCAGTAGGAATATGCCAGTAGGGCAGCTCTTCCAGGCTGTTGTAGGAAGCTTCATGTAATCCAGGTGGTTATTTAACCAATCATATGATTATTTAGAAATTATGAAGTCTTGGTTTAATGTTTCTTCCTTCACTCAAGAAAAATGTATTTGGGAGGTTCAAATTATATCCTAATGTTTATTTGTTGCATTTGTTTCACAAAAGACACTTTAAAACTGGTTTTGAGTGGCTTTTGGAATTAAACCATCCCACTTGGCAGTCAGTCATCAGAGATCTCAAGCCACATCCCAAGAGTTCCTTGACTTCTAAGTGATGGAGGAGAATATCCTACTGTATTTTATAGTCCTGCTCTGTTCTGTGGTAGTGAAATGTCCCTAGATCATGTTGCAGTGGGTTTCAGTGTTCCATTGCCTTCCATCTCATGTACAACTACCTGGGTCCTCATCAACTTTAGCATAACTGTACTAACACTATCCTTCATTTTTTGTTGTTCAGTATAATAAAGGAATGATCCACAATAAAAATAATAAAATAAAATAAAATAAATTGCTAGTCTCAGGATTTAGGTACAAGTACCCTTCATGCAGTTTAAAAAAATAAGGTAATAAGGCATTATGAAGGGTAAGAAAAAATTATACTCACTTGCTTGGAGCATATGATTTCTGACATAGTGAAGGAAATATTATACCATTTTTCAATTGGAGAATGTTCTTATAGATTTGAATTAATTTTTAAATATTTTAGAAACGAGGCCTTTATCAGAACTCTTGTATGTAAAATTTCCCCAGTTTTCTGCTTCTCTTCTAAACTTGTCTGCATTGATTTTATTTGTACAAAACTTTTCTTTTAATTTAATAAAATCAAAATTATCCATTTTGCATTTCATAATAAACTCTAGTTCCTCTTTGGTCGTAAATTCCTTCCTTCTCTACACATCCGAGAGGTAGACAATCCTTTCTTATTCTAATTTGCTTATAGCATGACTTTTTTTTTTTTCTTTTTTTGCTGAGGCATTTGAGATTAAGTGACTTGCCCAGGGTTACACAGCTATGGAATATTAAGTGTCTGAGATCAAATTTGAACTCAGATCCTCCTGACTTTGGGGCTGGTGCTCTATCCACTGAGCCACCTAGCTGCCCCAGCATGATTCTTAATGTCTAAATCACAAACCCATTTTGATCTTCTCTAATACTAACATGTCTAATCAAATATTGAATAGTAATGGGAATAGTGAGCAAGCTTGTTTCACCATTGATCTTTTGGGGAATGCTTTTAGTTTATCCCTATTACATATGATGACTGTTCACAGTTTTTTTCTATTTTTTCATTTTTTGGCTGTGCTTTATTGTATCTTTATTTCCCCAAATTCATTAGCTTTTCTTTGCTCAATTCTACTTTTTAAAGAATTATTTTTCTGAGTGAGCTTTTGTACCTCCTTTCCCAATTGGGCATTTTTATTTTTTAAGGGATTCTTCTCATTAGCATTTTTATTTCCTTTTGCACCACTCCTAATTCTTTCCATAATTTTTCCTCTATCTCTTTTACTTGGTTTTCAAAGCTCCAATTGAGCTTTACCATGGCTTGTGCCTAATTGTCATTTTTTTGGAGCCTTTAGATGTAGGAACTTTGACTTTCTTTTCTTCTTCATAGAGTGTGCTTTGATCTTGTCACCATAATAACTTTTCATAATGAAGAATTAATTTTTGTTGTCTGCTTATTTTCCTAGTCTACTACTTAGCTTTTAACTATTTGTTAAAGTAGTACTCTGTGTTTAGGGTAGAGGATGCACTGTTCCAAGCATCAGGGGTTTTGTGCATCTGTTTTTAGAGATCCTTATAGAAATCTGACCACAAGCACTTGTTTTTTTTTTTTTTTTTTGTGTGTGTGTGTCCTGGAGCTGTTAGGTGTATCCCCACCCCACAGTAGTTGTAATATCTAATGTGCTAAAGCAACCCCACTGGGGTTGGGGACAGTGCTGTGCTGGCACAACCTTGCATTGGGAGGGTAAACTACACTCCTACCTCATTGCCATAGACTCTCTCCATTGAACTTCTGAGTGCCCCCTGATATCTCTGAGCTAAGAGGTCCAGAAGCCTCCAGCTCTGCTGCTGATTCAGAAGCCCTACATCAATGATGCAGAATCCCAGGCTGGATGTGGGCCCAGAGATGAACTGGCACAGTCTGCACTAGGTCTGCAGGCTGGATTCTCATTCTGATATCACAGATCTTTTCTGCTGACATTGTAATTTGCTATTAGCTGGAATTTTTTTTTTCATCTTTTTGGATGTTCTTTTGCTCTAAAAATGTTTTAGAGTCATTATTTAAAGGAATTTGGAGCCATTTGTGGCAGATATTGGGCAAGATCCTACCTTTACTCTACCATTTTGGCTCTGCCTTCTCAGCCTTGGCCTGCTTTTTTGACCAAAGTAATTCATGAAGTGCTTGAAGACAGAAGATGTTTCTGATTTGTTAAACTGTTTTTGGACTCTCCAATATGCCTGAAACATAAAAAAATACTAATTTCTTGTTGCTTGTTAAGGGTATCTACTAAAATAGTATATAGTTGATTATCTACATAGATAGATGGAATAGCTGTACTCTTTATTGATAGATAAAATGTCCAGTTGAAGGAAATTATCCAACTTTGCAAGAATTCTTGTTTCCATAAATAATCTCTTTGATGATACTGGGTATCTTTTGTTATTGTTATTTTGTTCTTTATTCTCAAATAGGAGAAAAGGATTATGACATCAGGGAAGTGATGTCATGACATGCAAGTGAATTGGATTTAAGTGAGAGAAGGCTTTGCAATGTCACCTGCCTCATTTCCCCCTCCAGAACCATACGGGTCCAATGACCAGATATAGATCAGAAAGACTACAAATAGTTTTGCATGTATAGCCTTGGATGCAATGGAAGACCTTGGCTTTTTTTTAAACTGAGGTAAACAATAAGTCTCAGTTTGAGTGAAGCTGTTTCCATCAGTGATTAAGACTAGGTAGAAATTGAGGCATATAATCTCCTCTTTCATTTAGTGAAAAAAAAACTAACCTACACAAATAAAATAAACTGGGGAAGGGATCTATTGAATGAACAACCATTGACATTCTTTGGTAATATGAAGAAAAAAAAACAATAACAAATCCGACTGCCTCTGGAATTGTTTATGAGAATACTTTATTTAAGCCCTCAATGTATGTTATTGTTGTTGTTCAATTATTTCATTTGCATCTAACCCTTTGTGACCCCATTTGGGGTTTTCTTGGCAAGGACTTCAGAGTGCTTTGTTATTTCCTTCTCTCATTTACTTTATAGATGAGATAACTGAGGCAAACAGGATAAACTTACTTTCCCAGGATCACACAGCTAGTAAGTATTTGAGCACAGATTTGAACTCAGGAGAAGGAATCTTCCTAAATCAAGGCTAAAAACTTTTTTGGAATCTGACTTTATCTTAGCATCCTGGTTCCCTTTTCCCCTACTGAGTGAAGTACTACAAAATGGGCCCTACTACTCATACGTTTTTACACTGCCCCATATCTCCATGTTAATATCCATATTGATTCAAATTTAACTCTGCAATGCTTGTGAGTATAAGTTGGCTGAAGTTTAAGCTACCACTTATTGTCTGCTTTGTCACAACAGCCACTGTGTTCTTGTGCCCTTAGATACCCCTCCTTCTCTACAATAAGCATTCCCCAATTAGCATCCATTTTTGTTAGTAAATGTACCTTCCTCCCAAACTGCCATAGGAAATTGAGGAATTTGCATATGTGTAGCAAGATTGAAAGGTGAGGAAATATTGTTCTGTGAGTCTGACATGAAATCATTGAATACCACTGGACTTCTTCCCACCTGGATTATAACATGCTCTGTCAGTTAAAGACAGATTTGTTGTTAAGTCAGAAATGCATGAGCAAATAAAATATGAATATAAAGATGGAACATTTTATCATGCAAGTATAAATGGAAACCTCTGACTGCCAGTGTGACATTACTCTCACAAGCCCAATAAATATAGAGAGCTGGAGAGAAAGCAAAAGGAACAGAGTTTATGATTTATGATGAAAAGAACAAAAAATCATAAACTTCAAAAAGTATATGAGTAGAAATGGGATAATTCATTTTATCTAATTAAGTGGCTCTCTAATTTTTTAAGACTAACATTTGTTTGGTAAAATAAAAATTGTGGATTCTAATTCACTACAATGGTACCAAAGTAATAATTACAAAACTGTAATATTCTGGATAGTCATTAATATTATGCTTTGTATTTGAGGTCATTTTAAATGGATTTTCATTGTTTTTTCAAGTAAATGGGAAGTTTCCTGAAGACAAAAACATTGCATGCACCAAATTTTCCTGGTCTCTAGTCATCTAGTTGACTGAGAGAAACTTGATTATTAGATTTTAGAGTGAATATTTACATTTCAAATATCAGAAAATGCTAAAAGTCACTACTCAATTTATTGCTGTTGAGTGACTAGATTTAAGAAAGTGATGGGAAAAAATGTTAGTAAGGGAAATTAAGTTGAAAGTGTGGAATATATACAATTTTCTTCACACTTCGGGTCTAACTCTAAATCTAAAAGAAGGTAGGAAAAACCAAACAACAATAATAATAATAACAACAAAAAATCCTTATCACAGATTGCTAAATTATAAATTTATTCTTTTCTGTTCCAATAAATTCAATGATTTATTAAGCACCTATTATATAATAAGAAATACTGGCATTTAATAAAAATCTTTGTAATAATTTAGAAATAATCTTAGGGAATATTCATAGAAATTAGGATAAAGCAGTTATATCTATTTAAAACTAAATATGAAGAGGAAAAATTGTGAGCAGGTTTTCTTTTAGTTTTATCTTAAATGGGACAGATTTGAAAATGAAATGATGAAGTGTGTAATGTGTTTTGTTTTGTTTTGCTAATTTTTATTTTACAATCATTTCTGATTCTTTGTAATACCATTTGCGGTTTTCTGGCAAAGATATTACAGTGGTTGCCATTTCCTTTTTCAACTCACTTTGCAGATGGGAAATTGAAGCAGAATTAAGTAACTTGTCCAAGGTCACAAAGCTAGTAAGTGTCTGAGGTTTTATTTGAATTCAAGAAGATGATTCTTCCTGAATCTAGCACTCTATCAACTGTACCCTATAGCCACCCATTACCAATTTTTACTAGTAATAAAAATTACAATTTTTTCATCTTATTGTATATTGCAGAAAAGGAGTGATTTCTAAACATACATATTTTCCCCCTGGGAATTGCTAATAAGTAAGCTCATTTTACCAAACCAAAGCAACAATTGATATTCAGTTTATAAGCTTAGAGAATTATCTGGAGCACTGAGAGATTAATTGGCTTGTTGAAAGTCACATAACTGGCTAGTATGTGTCAGAGGCAGGGTTTTCATTTAAGTTTACCTGATTCAGCTCTCAATGACATGCTGTCTCTATAATACTTATATTCTATAATGTTATAATAAATAATTCAAATGAATAATAACAATAATAAAATAGTTATATAGGGACTTGAGAGAATTATAGAGAATGGGAACGTGGAAGATTTATAATCTATTTTAGAAGAAGGACTACTTACACGAATATCATCACAAATTCTTCCAATTACACAAATTAACCTTGCATTTCATGCTTGAGGGACAGATAATCAGTATAAAAACTTCCCTCAGTTCAGATTGTTATTCATCTTTTATTCAGAAGAAATATCTTAGAAAGATGTTTTAGACATATAGAATTATAGTGACTTTCTCAACTAATATGTGTTTCATTCAAAACATGAACCCAGGTGTTTGAATCCATGTTGGACTCCATCACTATGACAAAATTAAAAAAAAATTTGTAATAAATATGACAAATTTAGTGATATCAAGAAAAAAGTAGAAATGGATGAAGAATTTAGGCATGAATGAGAAAAATTTAGGTGCATGATCCAAATGTTTCCAAGAAATAATTATTGCGAGTAAAAAAAAAAAATGCATAGCCAGAAAATCCTCTTTTTTGTTCCCAATGATGGAATTCTGATTGTTGCCATCAGCCCACCCTACCAAAATTGCACCCAGCTTCAAGCTTCACAGAAATCATTACTCATAATTCTTATTATAACAGTGAGCAGGCCAGCATATTCTATAAGTATATCATCAGATTAACACATGATAGTTACATAACATCAAAATCCCCCAATAAGAAAGTAGCATCAACAGTTTACAAAACATGACACTGGACTACAAACTTCAATAAATCTTTCCTGCTGACATGGCATCTATGCATTTCCCCTTCTTTGCTATCCTTGGATGAATCTCTGGGGTAATTATAATATCATCACCATACAGTAATATCCCTTATGTGGGCTTTTCTGTATGCATTCTTGGTAACCTATTCATAGTTTCACCAAGGCCTTTGGACCTTCCCATGCTAGTAAATTCCTCATATATCTTCAAAATTCATATATCTTGTGATATAATCAGCACCACTTACTCTATAAAAATTCTTGTCTTGCTTTGCTGGGCTGCTGATTCCTTCAGGGACTTTGTCCCACCTACTGAGTGCATAAATCTCATTAAAATGCCCTTTCTTGAGTTGGAGACTGTCTGAACTTGAATCTTTTCAGAGGCAACACTAAGAGACATGATACCTCAATACCACCTATAAAAAAAGGCATTTCATAATACTGTGCTAGATGTGATGGCCCAAACTACTAGATTTGTGGTCACATTTCTTATATTTGGAAATTAATTTTTTCTATGATTTCTGATGGGCATTTCTTCATTCATTCTCTGTAGGAATTCCCACAGCTAAAGTGTTTGACTAAATACCGAACACAAATTAAATAGCTTTTCACTGTCATGCATATTTCTTCAGGACCATTACCCTCTTCTGTTCCCAGTTGCAATGCTTTGCCTTCCTTTGGCCTATCTTATTGACTTTCTTTCCAGGTTTCAAATCTCCACTGAAAGTATTCCTTTTCAGCTGACCTATATATCTTAATTTCTCTCTCTCTCTGCTTTCAGTTCAGAATTCTGTAATTATCTCAGTAAATTGCTAGGGAATGTAATTTCAGTGAACTATTCTACAGAAAATAACATTGGACCACTTAGTCTTACCTCAGTGTTTTGACTAAAGTAGAAAATTTGAGGGGTTATTTATTTTTTAATAATGTTCAAAAAGATGAAACCTTATATTATATAAGCATTCTTTGAGGATCCTTCTGATTCTCTCATTTCTTACTTTGTCTATAATTAAAACAAGATAATGAAATTCATTCTGTAGGATGGGACAGTGTTTCTTACTAAATCATTAAACTGCGAAAACACATAAAGGGATCACTTAAATTTGTAATTTATGACTTATTTTTACTTGTTTTCTACTCAATTTATATAAATGTCCAAAGATTAAATTTTGACAACACGAAGATAATGTATAAATATGGAATGCTTCCTTGAACAAGATCATAGATTTAGAGCTAGGAAAAAATAACACTAGAGGCCATTGAACCCTAATCCTTTATTTTACAAATAAAGAAACTGAGGAGGAGAAAGGTAAAAAAAAATTTCCACATAAGTATGAGGAGGAATTTGAATCTAGATTTTCCTGCTTCTAAGTCTAGTGCCTTATCCATTGCAGTATGTTGACTCTCTTAGCATGAGAAAGAGTTTTTGCTTCTATTCCTGCCAAAATTTCTCCCAGGATATGTTTGGGCACTAGAGCAGAAAAGGGAATTGATACACAATGGAGGCACAGTGGAGAAAGAGACCAGTCACTGTTAGAGGTACAATGCTGTGTTATAGAAGTGCTAGCAGGGGAGTAGTTTGAGACTTGGAGACTTTACCACAGAATGACCAGAAGAGAATAGAAAGAGGACAAAGATTTGTGCATGGTATTTGCTCAGACCTAAGGGTCATTAGTGTGATCAACTAAGAGTCTGTTCAGGGATGTCTGTGTAGGCCTAGGCTAGTGAACTCACATGCAAAAAATAAACTGTTATATGGAACAGCTAGTAATGATATCAATATGCAACAAGTAATAAAAAATGCAGCATGACAATAGCCTGGGTGCTATGAAGAATTGTTTTCATGTCCCACTTCTGATACATGTTGGCTGAATGATCTTGAATAGTTCACTTAACATATATGTGCTCTAGGCAGCTCTTTAAAAATATAAATTGAAGAGAAAGTACCAGTCTTCTTTAGTACAGGTTTTCCATATCTGAGTTTTTCTTCGTATCAATGAAATCACAAGTCTAGTCTCTGTCCCTATGTCAAATTTAGGAGAATAGTCCCTATTTGAATAGTTTCAATGGCGTTTGCTTCCATTTCTTTCTTCTTAATATGTTCACAAGAATTGAAAAATACAATAATGTTTGCCTTGAGTAATGCCTTTAATTTTATGAAGGAGAACATTAAAAAAATGTTCCTAGGACCTTGGACAGTGGATTTAGATTTGGAAGAGAGCTTACAAACTACTGACTACAAAACCCTTAATTTATAGATAAATAAAGAAAAAGAGATTAAGTGATGCCTGGATAAAAAAAAAAATTAAGTGACATATACAACTAAGGGTCCAGGGCAGTATTGGAAGTCTAGTATTCCTGACTCTAAGAACACACTAGAAACACCTTACTATCCAGAGAAATAGAATTTAATTCTCTCTTTTTTTAAAGAAAGCATTAAAATGCTATTTTGTGGTCTACACTCAGTTCCAACAGGCATTTGTCTGGATGTATATGATTGTCTTCATCTCTGAACAATATGAATTGATTTGAATCACCTCATTGTTGAAGAGAACCATGTCCATCAGAATTGATCATCATGTACTCTTGTTGGTGTGTATAATGATCTCCTGATACTGCTCATTTCATTCAGCATCAGTTCATGTAGGTCTCTCCAGTACTCTCTAAAATCATCTTGTTGCTCATTTCTTATAAAACAATAATATTGCTTAACATTCATATACCTTATTTTGTTCAGCTATTCTCCATTTGAAGGGCAACCATTGTTTCCAGTTTTTTGCCACTAAAAATGAGCTACCATAAACATTCTTGCGCATTCCTTTAAGATTTCTTTGGGATATAGGCCCAGTAGAAACACTGCTGGGTCAAAGGGTATGCACAGTTTGATAACTCTTTAAGCATAGTTCCAGATTACTCTCCAGAATTGTTGGATCCATTCACAGTTCCACCAACATGTATCAGTGTTCCAGTTTTCTCACAACCCCTCCAACATTCGTCATTTTTTTTCCGGTCATCTCAGCCAATCTGACAGACAGGTGGGTAGTGGTATCTCAGAGTTGTCTTAATTTGCATTTCTTTGATTTGGAGCAGCTTTTCATAAGACTAAAAATAGTTTCAATTTCTTTATCTGAAAATTGTCTGCTCATATCATCACATAAATTGGAGAATGGCTTGAATTCTTATAAATTTCAGGCAATTCTCTATATATTTTAGAAATGTGGCCTTTATCAGAATCTTTGAATGTAAAAATGTTTTCCCAGTTTACTGCTTCTCTTCTAAGCTTGTCTGCATTCGTTTTCCTTATACAAAAACTTTTTTTATTAAAGCTTTTTATTTGTATAATATATGTATGGGTAGTTCCCCATCATTGATCTTTACAAAGCTTTCCATTACAAATTTTACCCCCAGTCCCCTCCCCTCCCCTAGATGGCAGGAAGTCCATTACATGTTAATAATGTTGAAATGCTTGAGAACTTATGCAAGAAAAATTCTATCTACAAGAAAAAAAAAAGAATCAGAGAAAGGCAACACAATGCAAGCAAATGTGCATAGAGATCATGAAAATGTTACGTTGTGGCCCATATTTCATGTCCCTCTCTCTGGGTGTATATGGTTTTCTTCAGTGAACAATTGGAACTGGTTTGAGACAATTCTTTGTTGCTGAGAGCCATGTCCATCAGAATTGATCATCATGTCATCCTGTTGTTGTTGTGTATGATGATCTCCTGGTTCTGCTCGTTTTACTCAGCATCAGTTCATGCAAGTCCCTCCAGGCCTCTCTGAAATCGTCCTGCTTGTCTTTTATTACAGAGCAGTAATATTCCATAACATTCATATACCATAATTTATTCAGCCACTCTCCAATTGATGGGCATCCATTCAGTTTCCAGTTTCTAGCCACTACAAAAAGGGCTGCCACAAATATTCTTGCACATGTGGGGCCCTTTCCCTCCTCTAAGATCTCTCTGGGATATAGGCCCAGGAGAAACACTGCTGGGTCAAAGGTTATGCACAGTTTGACAACTTTTTGAGCATAGTTCCAAATTGCTCTCCAGAATGGTTGGATCCGTTCACAGTTCCACCAACAATGTATTAGTGTCCCAGTTTTCCCACATTCCCTCCAACATTCATGGTAATCTTTTCCTGTCATTTTAGCCAATCTGACAGGTGTGTAGTGGTACCTCAGAGTTGTCTTAATTTGCATTTCTGTGATCACTAGTGATTTGGAGCAACTTTTCATATGACTAGAGATGGTTTTAATTTCATCATCTGAAAATTGTCTGTTCATATCCCTTGACCACTTATCTATTGAAGAGTGGCTTGAATTCTTATATATATGAGACAATTCTCTATATATTTTAGAAATGAGGCTTTTATTAGAACCATTAAATGATTTCCCAATTTGATGCTTCCCTCCTAATCTTGTCTGCATTTGTTTTGTTTGTACAGAAACTTTTTAACTTAATATAATCAAAATTATCCAACTGGTGTTCAATTAGGAGTTCCAGGTCTTCTTTGGACATAAATTTATTCCATCTCCACAGGTCTGAGAGATAAACTATATTACGTTCCTCTAACTTGCTTACAAAGTCCCTCTTTATATCTAGATCATGAACCCATTTAGATCTTATCTTGGTATGTGGTGTTAGGTATGGGTCAAGCCCTAATTTCTTCCACACTAGTTTCCAATTTTCCCAGCAGTTTTTGCCAAATAGAGAGCATTTATCCCAAAAGCTGTGGTCTTTGGGTTTATCGAACACTACATTGTTAAGGTTAATGCCTAGGTTGTCCTGATATCCTATCCTGTGCCACTGATCGACTGCTCTATTTCTTAGCTAGTACCAAACAGTTTTGAAGAGCGCTGCTTTATAATATAGTTTTAGATCTGGTACAACAAGGCCACTTTCATCTGCCTTTTTTTTCATTAATCCCCTTGAAATCCTTGACCTTTTTTTCTTCCAAATGAACTTTGCTACTATTTTTTCTAGATCTGTAAAATAATTTCTTGGGAGATTGATTGGTATGGCACTAAATAAGTAGATTAGTTTGGGTAGTGTCATTTTTATTATGTTTGCTCTGCCTACCCATGAGCACTTAATGTTTTTCCAATTGATTAGGTCTGATTTTATTTGTGTGGAAAGTGCTTTGTAATTTAGTTTGTATAGTTTCTGACTTTTCCTTGGCAGATATTTTCCCAAATATTTTATCCTATCATCTGTTATTTGGAATGGAATTTCTTTTTGTATCTCTTGCTGCTGAACATTGTTGGTAATATATAAAAATGCTGATGATTTATGTGGATTAATTTTGAATACTGCCACTTTGCTTAACTTGTGAATTGTGCCTAGTAGTTTTTTATTTGTCTCTAGGGTTCTCTAAGTATACCATCATGTCATCTGCAAAGAGTGATAATTTGGTTTC
>JAJPUD010015354.1:22064-36499 GCA_023553655.1 Myrmecobius fasciatus
TGATGCCCAAGGGAACATCAGAGAGGACAACCCAGGCCCAGAGAAGCACAGTAAGCTCACCTGCTGGGAAGAGGCCTGAGGAATGTTCAAGGGCAGGGGACCCTCGGGCTGTGGTTCCCAGGCCCCGGCAAACAAATTAGCCAAGTGGTTCTGCAAGTACCTGATAGAGAAGGCAGGGAAAATCAAAATAGGTTAAGCTGGAGAAATAGGAGATAAGGAGTTAAAAAAAAAAAGAGAGAGAGGCAGAGGATTAGGAAGCACAAGGGAATAGGAAAGGGAAAAAGCCACTGGAAAAAGCAAATTAATACAGAATTATGAAATATGAGAACTTGTAAAAATCTTAGGAATTGTTTAATTAATCCCTTTTTACAGATGAGTAAATAAAGGCTCAGAAAAATAATATGATTTACCCACGGTCACAGAGCTAATATGAGAATTGGGTCTTGAAGCCAGGATTTTTAACCTTAAATCCATTGGTAAAGGAAATACCCACAAGGACACTTAACCAATGTATGTGAGCTGACACTAGTCATTTCAAGTTTCCTAGGCTTCAGTATCCTCAATTATAAAATTAGGGATTAAATTAGATGATTTCTCAGGGTCCTTCCAGCTCTATAAGGATGATCCTCTTCCCATCATACTACCCTCTCCATATCTCCCAAAGTCTCTTCTCACCTTCATTTGCCAGGTCTTCTTGGTATCATTTGATACTTCTGTCTACCACCAACAACCCCCACCACAACCCTTACCTTGTATTCCTAGGTCTTTCATTTCCCTGTAATCTTATGTCCTTCAATAGTTTTTTCTTCTCCAAAGTCAACAATACCCAACTATCTTTTCAGGGCCCTTTTTTTCTATCCTTGTTCTTTCAAGGAGATCATTTACTGACAAAATTTCAACCATCTCCATTAGACTGAGGAGCAAATAACTTGGATGTTAGTCCCAATTCTGTCACTAAGTAAGTGTCACCTTTGAAAAGTCACAACCTCTCAGGAAAAAATGAAATTCAACCTTTTGATGATGAGATTAGATAAGATGCTCCCTCCCTACAAGTCTTTCTAGCTCTAATATTCTATGATTTGATGCTTTTCCTATCTGCACTCAGCCCCAGTTTCTTACCTGGTATATCAATGCAATTCAGTAAATGTATTATATAATTTTCTCATATTCCTACTAGTTTCTAGAGCCTCTCCAAGTGGATACCCAAGCATTATCTTCAAATCAATTATGTCTAGAGCAAACCTGTTCACCCCTAAACTAATTCTTTTTTGGCACTTGAGTCAATTATACTGCCCAGGCTAAGAATTTCAAAAAACAGTTTGGATCTTCTTCCTCCTCTACCTTCTGTTTCCTGGATCCATTCTAACCCCAAAGTCTAGTAACAATTCTCTCGTCTCTCATTTTTCCTCTTTTAATATTCCTGATGCTACCACCCTGGTCCAAGTCCTCACTACCTCATACCTGAATTACTTCAAAAACCTCCTATCTAGTTTCCCTTCAAGGGTTCTTAACCTGGGATCTATGAACTTAGTTGTTGAGATGTGTCTGCATCTGTGTATTATAACTGTATTTTGATATAGTTTACTTTGGAATTCTATGTACTTTATTTTATATATTTAAAAACACTATTCTGAAAAGGATCCATAGGTTTCATCAGAAAGTATAACATAAATAGCTAAGTAAGTAAATAGTTGAATAGATAAATAAATGGATAGATAAATAAAATTTATATATCTCTTTAAGGTTTGCAAAGCACTTTACAAAGGTCTCATTTTAGCCTTACAACACCTTACAAAGGTAGATGATATTATTATCCCCATTTTACAGATGAAGAAATACTAATTAAATGACACCCAAGATCAAGATGTAGAAAATGAAGCTGGATTTAAAGTCAGGTTTTCCTGATGCCAGCCATGTGCTCTGTGCACTATGGTGCCTCCCAGGTACCTTTACCAGATCAAAAAAGGTTAGACTCCTACCCCAGTCTCTCCTTTTCAATACACTCTGTACCCGGTTCAAAAACTTACAACAGCTCCCCATTCCTTGCTTTATCCAAGTGAACCATAGTCCTATCTGGTTTTCAAGCTTCATCAGTTGGTCTAACTTAAGCTCTTACCTAATCTCCCCTCACATACCCTCTTACATGCAAAAGATATCCCTCTGCTTTGTGCAAGCAGTTCTGCTGGTGTGCATGGCACAGCTCTCTTCATCTCCACCAATCTACCCACACAGCCCAGTCAAGTCACTTTGTACTTTTATTTCTGGACATCCCAACCACCTTACTCATAGTAAATGCTTAATAAATGTCTGCTAAATTGATTTGCTGAACCCAAATGCTACCTCCTCCACAAGGCTTTCCCTAATTGCTCTAGGCCATTTTGATGTCTCTGACAGAGCACATATACCCTGAAATACATAAATGAGCTCCCTGATTGTGTCATCAATGTGTATCCCAAATCCCCAGTGAAATAATGAACTAGCTCAGGGAGGACAAGCACCAAGTCTTCCAGTCTCCTCCTCTTATCTCTCCTGTAGGCCAGGGAAAGCTGGCTTTATAAATGCCTGCTGATAGCGTGAATGAAGGCTGAGAAAAAGGACAAGGTGGGCAAAGGAGGAAGCAAGAGGAGGAGGAAGAAGCAGGGGAGTGCTCACCAGGAGACAAGCTTTCCCATGAGGTTCTGGGGGGCTTTGGAGGGCATCACCTCCCTCTGCACCAAGAAGTAAGGATAGAGCACATCGATGGGGAGCTCCACAAATACAGGGCCTGGGAATGGGGGCATAGGAGGCTACCTCACCTGCTCCATCCTCCCCAAGACCCCATTCTCCCCCTCAGACACACCCCACCCCTCAGCACAGTCCCTCTTTCATTGCCCCCCCCAATCTTATACCCTGCCTACCTGGGGTACCAGACTGGGCAGCAGCAAGTGCAGCCCGAAGAGTGGGGATGATGTCACGGACCCGGCGCACAGAGGCACAGAACTTGCAGAGTGGTCGGAACAGAGACATCTGGTCGATGCCCTGAAGTGGCCCCCGGCCCTGACACAAGGAAAGATTGCCACTATAGGTCCCACTGAACACCCTCCTCTCCTGCCACCACCAGCTCTGCCCACCCAGCCTAGAGCGGGCTAGACTTTGTTTATCCCAGTAATGCTCACCCTTGAAGGCCAGCCCCACCTCACCTGCAGCAATGAACTAGCTGCCCCTCCCAAAAGCAGCACAGGTGACTGAGCCATCTGGGCATTCTTCACAGCAGTCACTGTGTTGGTAAGGCCAGGCCCGGCTGTCACTGCAGCGACACCCACAGTCCCTGCCACAGACAAATCCTCTATCAGCACAGTCAACATTCACACATTCAACAAGTATTCACTGAGGTTCTAATGGACATAAGCACCACAGGTCCATCTCCAATCACCCACCATGGGAACAAATGCAGACCTACTAGAGAGGTAACCCCTCCCTCCCCAGGGTCCTCCTCAGTAACCATAGTAATACCCAACCTCCTTCATCCTCCCCTACTTAGGGAAGAGACAGAGGAATCAAGGCCCTACCTGAGAGCCGGGCCACAGCATCAGCAGCAAAGACTGCCGTGGCCTCCTGCCGTGTATCTACCACTCGGATGCCTAGCTTTTCAGCTGCCACCAGCAGTGGAGAAATGTGTCCACCCACCAATGTAAATATGAATCGCACGCCATGGGCTTTCAACACTGCTGCCACACTCTCCCCACCATGCCGTGAACTGGATTTGTCCACCTAGAACATGAGAGGTAAGGAGTAAGGGGACAGGAAGGATCTAAGCAGGGTCGGGGGCATGGGCAGCAGAATGTCAGGGTGATTCATCTGGTAGCCTGGTCTGGTGATTGGGCTCATTCACTTGAAACACTAGGGATCTTAGGGCAAGAGCCAAGCAATTCTTTCACAAAGATCCATTTACAACTGAGTAAAAGGGATCAGGGCTCTGAGGGAGGTCTTGTCCCCTAAGTCTTTGGTTCCTGTCCCAAAGGGAAAGTGCAGAGGCTTCCACAGCATGGTCCAGAATCTCCCTAACCTCTCCTTCCCTACTTCAGTGCCACAGCATGTCCTGGCCTCCTGCTCAGCTGGAAGGCTGAGTCATGAGAAGACCAGGTAGCCCCACACTCTCATAACCTGGTCAATTCCCTCCGTTGGGGCAGAATTCCTCTTGTGTTCTCATTGCCATCCTCCTTACAAGGGGAGCTAGAGAACAAAGTGTCACAATCTGGGATCCTTAGAACTGACAGCACCTTGATAACCTCGGAAACTCAAGGAGAAGTCGGAGGGGCGGCTAGGGAACAAAGGGCAGCTTGGGTGGTTAGAAACAGCCTCCAGAGATTAGGAGAGCCAAAGACCTTCCCAGGCCGAGGCCCAGCAAGGCCCGGAGCGCTTTCTCTCCAAGGCCAACCCCACCCCCATCCCGGGCAGGCAAAGTACAATTGGGCAGTTTAAGGAAGAGCCCGGGGAACAAGAGGCAAAGATAGAGAGATATGGAGAGAGGGGACGGGTAGTTAAGAGGGAGGCAGAGGAGGAAGGGTTTTAAATGCTCTCTCCACTTGGAGGCTCGCCCTGGTGCCCATGCCCTGCAAAACGACCTTGTCCCTCTCTGAGCTTGCACCATAGGGTCTTGGTGATCTGTGTAGGTTACACGAGCGCCCACACCCTGAATACCAAGGAGCTCCTGGACGCAGGGCTCGAGAGTTAGCTAAGCTCGAGCCGGCCCCCATCCCAGCCCCGGGGCAGTGCCACCTCCCTCCCTCCAGAGCACCTGGTGCCGGAGCTGGTAGAAGAGGCCCAGGCGATGCGCGACTCCGAGCAGGACGATCCCCAGGGCCCCGCAGGCCCAAAGGATGCAGCACGGGACCGAGGCCCAAACAGCCTCCATGTCCTAGCCACACTGGCTGACACCAGCCCCGGGCAATCACACGAGCCCCGGTCCACACTCAGCTACCCAACCGGCCTAAGCCCCGGCTGCACCCACGCCCAGTCAGCACTCCGGCCCACCTACGTGGGCGGGGCTTCTAGAGTTCCGGACAAGCCCCGCCCCACCCTGCGTGGGCACGTCTTCTCTCCACCCAGAGACCCGAGTCACGCCCTCGCCTCCGGGGATTGGTGGCTCCCCGTCCCTCCCTTTCTCCTCCATTTTTCCTGCGGGAACGGAGGTCGCTCTGTGATTTGTCCCGCCCTTGTAGTCACGTGACCGGCGCCTCCCAGTCAAGCGAGGAGAAAGTCCTGAATTCCGAAGTGTTCCGCCCTCTGGACATTATGGTCATCCGGGTCCTTAGAGCGGGTTCCGGCCTTGGGAAGCTGGAGAAGTAAAAGAAAGGCAATCAGTTGCTCAGAAACTGCTAACAGAGAACTTTTGCCTCTCACAGGCCCGATCCCCATAACGCCAGCCTCTTCCTAGGCCCCGCCCGCATCGTCACTCTATCTTCTAAACAAGTGGGAATGGGGGAGGGGAAGGGAATCTCATAACCCTCCCCACCTCCTCTCAGGCCCAGCCTCTTCATTGCCCCTCACAGCCTACTGAGTCCCCCCTCCCAGGCAAATATACTCAAGACCACGCCCCATCACGTCGCGCTCTCTATTTCTCCGTCTCCCTGGGCTTTTTAGTGCCCTCACTGGTCTCCCCAAAACGGTCCTTTTTCGAGGGCCCCACCCCATCAGGCTGTCAACTCTGGACACCCCAACTGTCCCCACCTTCCAAGGCCCTTATCACCCACCCTCATTCACTTTCACTTGGCGCAGCTTGGTAGTGCAACGAAGAGAGCCCTGGACCAGAAGTCGAGAAGACGGGAATTCAAATCCAGCCTCAGACTCTTCCTAGCAGTGTGAAAAAAGTGACACTTCACCTGTACCTGCCTCTATTTCCCCACCTGTTAAATGGGAGTGATAACAGCCCTGGAAGACCAAATGAGATAGTTATTTGTAAAGTGCTTTTTTTGAGAGCGTTAAAGTACTATCATCTAAATGCTATTGGGATTATTTATCGTCTGCTCTGCTCTGCTCTTACTTTAGGAGTTTAGAGTTGGAATGGATCACAATTGGTTGCCTGTTCTTCCTGCCAAAGTTCTGTCCTGGGCGCACGTTCAATTGTCTATGAGGAAGATTCTCCGTTCAATTTGCAGCCTTTTCTCTCCTGAGTTATAGAGAATCTAATGGCCTTTAAATTAGAACTAGATGTTCTAAAGGGTGACATGAGCAAATTAGGGGAACATGGAAAATTTCATCTGTCAGATATATGAATAAAGGAATTTAAGACCAAATAAGGGAGAACATTATGAAATGCAAAATGGACATATCTGATCACATTACATTCAAAAGGTTTTGCCCAAACAAAAACAATGCTACCAAGATTAGAAGGAAAGCAAGAAACTGGGGGGAGGTATGGCAGAATTTTAAAGCAAGCTTCTCTTATAAAAACTTCATTTCTCAGATCTATAGAGACATGAGTCTTCAATTGAAACCCTGGTCAATCTGGGTCAAAGAATATGTGGATTGAGTGTTGGTCCTACACTCGGGAAGACTCATCTTTCTGAATTCAAATCCAGCCTCAAGATGTGACCTTGGGCAAGTCACAACCCAGTTTGCCTCAGTTTCCTCATCTGTAAAATAAGCTAGAGAAGAAATGGAAAACCTCTCCAATATCTTTGCCAAGAAAACTCCAAATGGGGTCACAAAGGGTCAGATTCAGATATGGCTGAACATCACTGCCAACAACAACAGATAGGAATAGCCAATTTTCAGAAGAAATCAAAACGATCTCTAATCATATGAATACTCTAAAACTTGAGTAGAGAAATGCAAATTAAAGCAATCTGAGGAAGCACTTCACATCTATTGATTGGATAATACTGAATAATAAAATGATAAATATTGGAGAGGAGATGAAAAAATTGGGACATTAATGCATTGATAATAGATTTGTGAATTGATCTACATTCTGAAAAGCAATTTAGAACTATGCCCAGAGGGCTATAAAACTGGGCATATCCTTTAATCCAATACAATAGAATACATAATGAATATAATAATGGTAGCTGACACTTTGCACTTCATCCCATTTGACCCTCACCAACAACTCAGTGAGGTAGGTGCTATTATTATGGCACTGACACATAGTAGGAGCTTAATAAATGTTTGTTGACTTTTTTCAGATGAGAAAACTGATTCTGAGAGAAGTTGTGACTTGCCAAACTCACATAGTTAGTAAATGTCTGAAATAGGATTTGAATTCAGGTCTTCCCCATCCAAGCCAAGTATCTATTCATGGTACTACCTAGTTCCCCAGGACTAAATGTGTATGCACAAAGTTACCCTTCCTGCTTCTGGCCAATCCTAGGTGCTAGCTCATCACTTCAATGCTTTTGGGAATAATGAAACCCAATTCTTCCAGCCATATATGACTTTGAGATGCTGAAGCATCCCACCCCATTAACCAGTGAGCAGGAAGAAACAATGACTCAATGAACCTTTAAAAAGAGTGATTCCAGCCCTAGCCCTGTGAGCATACAGCAATGAATCCTTTCTAGGCAAACCTAATCAGATGTCTTAGACAGCCTCCTCTGTGTTTGTACTTTTCTGACCTTAGATCAGATAAATAAATATTAATCTTGAGATGGATGTGTTCAAGTCACTTTCAGAAGAAAGTTCTTTTTCCTAAAAGGTTACTTCAATCCTGGAATTCACAACTCTGAACTACCCTTTAATCCTACAGCCTATCGATCTGGAGAGTTGTTCCTAGAATGTTCATTTAAGAAGGGTTAAAACAGTTCTTCTGCATTGCTGAAATAGTCAGTTCTTTCCCAATAGGCTACACAATCCTCTGGATTTTTCCATCATGCCCCAAGCCAAGAAACTTTTTTTCCCACCTCCTTCCTTTTCAGCTTTCCTTTTACATGTTGTCTTATCCACTAGAACAAAAGTTCCTTGGGGGCATTGTCTTTTTTGCTTATATTTGATTTCCCAGGGTTTACAGTATCTGGCATATAGTAATCACTTAAACAATGCTTGTTGAATGAGTTTGGGAGGTTTGTGAGTTTGGGAGGTTCTTTGGTGGTCCTAAATCCTTTGGGAAGTTAAAATCCCACCCACTACTCCAATTGGAGAAGACAACCAGCAAAAGGATGAGCCCAAGTCCTGGCTCATCTTACTAGAAGACTCTATTATGAGAGGGACAGTGCAAAGCCAAGGTGAAATTTAAAATGCCTACTCAATAGGTCTGCAACATGTCTTATCTTTAGATGTTTAGATTAAATATCAGCCTACCAAGAGAGTATAAATGTGATTACTGCCACTTTTTGAATGTTTTGTGTTGTGTTTCTTTGTATGTAGGCTATAAATACTTGTTCCATGCTTGATTTATGTTGTAGATAGAGTAACTTTTCACTCTTTTTTGGGAGACTAGGCATGAGGCAAAATATAAGCTTTAAGTAAATCAGCCCCAGAGCACTGGGGACACTAGGAGGAATTAGGAGGATGGGTAATGAACTGAAGAGTATGAGAAAAGATAGTTTCTTATTAGAGGCCAAACTCCCCTAACACTGAACTTGATCTAGACAGTCAAGAAAGGCCTCTGGTAAGGAAGGATGTGGGTATGGTGCCTCAGCCCCCCGGGACCCAGCAAGAAGTTCTTAATGTTCCACAAAGGAGTTCTGAGAAGGGGTACAATATCGGCTACAAGACCAAGAAACACTTCATGAGGAAGATGTCACTTGAGTCAAGTGTTGAAGGAAATCAGGGGATCCTGGTCTACAGGCACAGGAGTGGATGAAATGTCATGCATGGCACAACAGCTAACAGGCCTCATTACCTTCAATGGCAAGTGGGGGAATAGTATAAGAATACAAGAGATCCAGATTATAGAGGGCCTTAAAGGCCAGGCTAAGGAATTTATATTTTGTCTAAAGGAAATAGAGAGCCACCAAAGAGCAGTGATTTAGGAATATGTCTAATATGTATTTTAAAAGAACTTCCTTCTACAACATCACCATTGAGGACAACATTCAGTACCTGAGCCTCTCTGTTACTTCATCAAAACTAAACTGCATTCTCAAATTAATAACTAAATCTCCTCATAGCTTTATCAAAGTCAGGAACAGAGTGGATTAGATTGACTCTGAGGTCCCATCAAATTGTTTTTCTTTCTTTTGAGACCACCAAGATAAGTGATTTGCCCAGGGTCATACAACTAGTGTCTGAGGTCAGATGTATTCAAGATTGTCAAGTTCTTCTCGAAATGAGAAGCCCAGAATGAGCACAATGCTCTGGTTAAGGAGTCTTAGCAAAATGGGATATGTCAGGGGTTTCATTATCTCTAAAGTAACAGAAAGACAGAGTTGCTGTGAGTCACACAGTTGGTCAATTGGTGTATAAGTATTTACTAAGTACCTACTGTGGTTTAGACACTGAACTAAGCACCAAGGATTCCTCTTGTACTACTGCTACAATCACCACCACCACCACCACCACCACTACTATTACTACTACTACCACAACTATGACTATGATTTTTAGTGTTTTTTACTACTTTTACTAACCCATTAGTCTTTATATAGATCTTCAAGGTTTGTAAAACATATTATAAATATATTCTCATTTTATTTTTACAACAACCCTGTCAGATAGATACTATTATTATCTTCATTTTATTGTTGGTGGTAGTGTTCACTCCTTCTGTTATATCTGACTCTTCATGCTCCAGAGGCCATCTATTCATGGGGTTTTCTTGGTAAAGATATTGAAGTAATTTGTCATTTTCTTCAATCCTCATTTTACAGAAAAAGAAACTGAGGCAGACAGAGGTTAAGTGACTTGCCCAATCACATAGCTTATAAGTGTCTGTGGCAAAAATAGTGCCTGCCCTCAAGGAGCTAACCATCAATGAAAACAATTATGTATAAACAGATATAAAGGCTAAAAGAGAAATTTATTTCAGAGGGAAAGTACTAATATTAAGCCTCATAAATCTTAAAGCTATAAAAGATGTGCAAAGTCCTATGGGAATAAAGGAAAAATAACTTTTTTCACACTTCTTTCTAATAAGGTTCCTCATAATTTTAATCAGACCCTGGGGAAGTCTTTAAAAAGTTGAACTGATCAAAAGACATTGATGACAGGCCTCTTAGGAGAGTCTCCTTGCCTTCTAATTTAAAATATCTGGCAAACAGTGAGCTCTACAGAGTTTTCATCTCCCTCAGGCATGGCCCCCAAGAGCCCAAGCAAACAGGTAAGAGAAAACAAAAAGCCAAGTACCTATGAGACTCCAATTGTGTCTCCTAAAAATCACTGTTATCTATCTTCAGAATAGGTCAAAGACAGGAAAATAGGTTTCTGTGAGGTAAGATACATATGAAATTCGTAGAGACATTTGGAAGGAATCGGTATCTTAGACACTGAAAGAACTATTTATAGCTAGATATTAGAAAGAAGTCATCCTGTTTGTCATTTTCCTCCCATGAGATCCTTAAGCTGTCACAACAGTTAGCTGGTTCAATAACCAAAAGAATCAGACCAACTTAAAAGAAAAAAGAATGCTTATTGAATGTTTGCTACTATGTTGAGCACTAGGTGATCTAAATGAAATTCAGAAACTCCTCATTTATTCCAGCTCTTTGGAAAACTTGACTATCAAACCACAGCTTTCTAAAAGGTATATATTGCCCATATCATATATGTATATCCACATGGATGGACTAAATTTGGTTCACAGGGAGTCATAAATAGTTATCTCTATAATATTACTCATTCATCTTCAAGGAAAACTCTGATTTCTGTCTGGAAGTGAACAGGAGAAAGAGCCATGAGTCTGACTGCTCTGTCCTCCTCTAAGAGGGGGAACTCAAATTAGAATTATATCTTTCTGCTCCCCTAAATAATCCTAGGATGATCTAAGGGCACATCACAAATAGTGAATATCAAGTATTTATCCAATTTATCAAAAAAAAGATGGCAAATAGAAATTGTAAACATTACAATATACCAGAAAATACATGAGAGCAAATAAATTTTTTTGAATGGGATTTATTGGATATATCATTCAACCAAGAAAGGGACCCCAATTTTATCTGAGGAGAAATTGCCCTGAAATCTCTAGGAAGGCAAGTGGAACCAGTTTCCCCTTATATATCTTCAAGAGATTATTTCCCTCTCTGCAGGAGAAACATCAACCCATGTGTCTCTAGTCAACTATCCCACCAGTCCAGCCCGCTTCCTCTCTACATCCCGACTCATCCCTGCCATGGCAGATTATCTCATCAGCAGACACTTATGTCCCAAACGATGGGCTCACAGTGCAACAACTTTTCAATGTAGAGATGGCTCACTTAGAATGACTTCCTCATCTCCCTGGGCTTCATAGATTTCACAGAAGACCAAGTAGACCTCACTTTAGCACTTCAAGATCACCCTGAACACCTCACTTGTTTCATCCCCAGTGGACACAGTCACTGGGGTTGGGATGGCTATCGCCATGGCACTGATAGAGGGTATTGGCTTTATCTGTCACAACTGCAATCCAGAATTCCAAGTCAATGAAGTACGCAAAGTGAAGAAATATGAGCAGGGCTTCATCACTTACCCTGTGGTCCTGTCCCAAAGAATGAGTCAGAGGTGTGTTCGAAGTCAAGGCAAGGCATGGCTTCTGCAATCACAGACAATGGCAAGACGGATAGCCGCCTAGTGAGCATCATCTCTCTTATGACATAGACTTTCTCAAGAAGGAGGAGGAACATGGCTGTCTCCTGGGCCAGATCATGACTAAATCTAATGGTAGCTCCTACAGAAGTCATACTAAAGGAAGCCAATGAAATTTTGCAGTGGAGCAAGAAAGGGAAGCTACCAATTGTGAGTGAGGATGATGAGTTAGTAGCCATCATTGCTTGCAAGGGCCTGAAGAAGAATCGGGATTACTCCCTGGCATCCAAGGACACCAAGAAGCAGCTTTTGTACATTGGTACACATGAGGATGACAAGTATCAGCTTGACTTGCTGGCTCAAGCTGATATTGATATGGTTGTTCTGGACTCTTACCAAGGAAACTATTTTCCAAAATAACATAATCAAGCACATCAAAGAGAAATACAAGAACCTCCAGGTTATTGGTGGCAATGTGGTGACAGTTGCAATAAAGCCAAAAACCTTATTAAGATGCTGTAATAGATGCCCTGAGAGTTGGCGTAGACAGTGGCTCTAACCACATTACACAGGAAGTACTGGTAATGGCAGCCTCAGGCAACAGCTTTCACACTGTTATCAGAATATGCAAGTCACTTTGAGGTCCTGACAGGAGGTATCTTTTCCAGCCGCAATGTGAGGGAGGCATTAGGCTGCGCTGATTTGGAGGTGTTCCAGTGTAAGAGAGTCAGTGGGCTGTCCTAGTATTTGTTTCTCATCCATATCTCCTGCTCCTGTGCTGCTCATAGTTAAGTCACTAAATCACATTCCCTTCATTTGGGGGTCTTTCTTTAAACACATTCAAAAATAGGATCTATTATTTACAGCATTGACTGGCTGACCTATTCTTCCTTAAAGACACAAATCCCAATAAAGTACCCTAACATACCCTATCACTGAATACTATTATAATTATTCTATGTGTACCTTCATCCCAAAATGGTCTGTTCTTCCCAGGCTAAGGGCTTAACCTCCAGTTCTTCCCATTGGACATGCTATATATGACCAACCCTGCAACTGACTGATATTTTGAAGAATTGAAGGTCACCTAAGAATACTTATGAACCACATGAGACATCAAAGATAGCCATTAAATAATTCATTGCCATTAAATAATCAGAAAATGCTTTAATGAATTACTACAGGTTTGTTATCCTTGCAAAAACTGAGAGAAAGAATCATTGGACCTTTCCTTATAACCTAAGTGGTAAATCTTTCTGAAACTCTTTACCATATGCATATCTGCCCAGTGTTCCACCTGTTATCTTTCCTCTAAGTCCCATGTGACCCAGAACTCTATCTACCCATCTTGCTACCACCTCTGGTGCTAATCAATAAGCAATAGTTGTTTGTGCTTAAAGTGGCCCACTGCTTCTGAAAAAGTTTGGAATTCTGCAAGAAATGTGAATTAACTGCTCATACTCTCTGACCCAATAATCCCTATTAATGAGCATATACCACCGCTATCCCAAGGAAGTCAAAGACAGAAGGGAAAATGTCCATTATACAACAAAATATTTCCACTATTAATTTTTGTGATGATAAAGAATTAAAAACAAAATGTGCCTACCAGTTGGGGAATGGATAAACAAGTTGTGATGAATTAATAAAGTGAAGCACTATTGTGGCATTAAGAAATGACAAATACAAGAAATCCAGATTATCATGGGAAGGTTAAATTTAATTGAATTGCATAAATTGATTCAGAGTAAAATAAGAAGATCAAGAATAATGCTATGAACAAGGCAATAAGTCTTTATTAAGTGCTTACTGCGTGCCTTGCACCATGCTAAGTGCAAAAATATGAATACGAGCAAAAAAGAAAAAGGCAGTCTCTTCCTCTAAGAAGTTTTTTTTTTTTTTTAAATGAGAAAACATATAAAAGGATCTGAAAAATGTGGGGTGGGAGGAGGAGAAAGTACCTGCATAAGGGCATGGTGGAAAGAACAAGGACTCAGAAAGACTACAAGGAGAAGAATGAAGGATGGTTGGCCTAGATCTTTCCCCAAAATGAAGGCCCCAGAAGAAATTCACCAGTGGGAGAAGAGAGCTGAAAAGACAGAATGATATTCCAGGGTGAAATGGATTCTGAGGCAAAGTGATAGTCATAATGATTATAAAAAATTAATGAAAAGAATACAAAAGAAAAAACAAACTCTGAGCAATTATAATGCTCAATCTCAGTTCTGGAGAGAAGATAATGAAAATACACCCAAGTTCATCTCAGGAGAAAGGTGAAAGCAAATGTTGCTTACATTGTCAAACATGTCATTGTATCATTTGTTTTATGCGATTTTTTTTTTTACAAGAGAAGATTCAAATCTGGATTGGAAGTAGGATTCTATATCCAGAAATAAGTGATACAAAAATAAAAGACATCCATAAAATGTATTACAAAAACAGAAAAAGAACATGTGTCCAAAGGAGGAACTCAGTGATGGTGGTACAAGTATAATAACTAATATACTGGGAGGGATATGAGCTAAATGATTAATCCATGTGATTTTTTTGCCAGGAATCTGTATTACAAGTTGTCTAGTCTGAAAAATGCCTAGATGACTTGGATCAACACCTTCATATTACAGATTGAGGAATCTGAGATCTGTGGAGCTTAAGTCAGGTGGCTAGAAAATAGTAGAGTAAACATTTGAACACAGATCTCCTGAGGTCCAAATTCCACAGCTTTGTACTATAACATACTGACCCAAGACATGTTTGGAACCATAGGAGAGAATGTTCCAAATCAAAAACAA
>JAJPUD010015355.1:0-37688 GCA_023553655.1 Myrmecobius fasciatus
AGACAGAGAAGGACAAAAAGACAGAGAAGGACAAAAGGACAGAGAGAACTGCTAACGCTAGATGAATGGCTTTAGTGGATAAGAGTGCTCAGCTTGGAGCCAGGAAGCCCCAGCTTAGCTATAGGACCCTGAGCAAGTCACTTTCCATTCTCTCTGCCTCAGTTTCCTCTTCTGCCAAATGAATGGGCTCATTTCTGATGTCCTTTCCAGATCTAGGTCTATGAACTCTGGAAAATCTGTCACTAGCCTGTGGGGAGTGTGGCTGACCTCCATAACTCCCCTGTTTCATCTCTGGAAACAAGATTCAGAAACTCAAGTCTAAACAGGCATCCACGGCTCCTCTCTCGTGTTACACCCTTCGAGGCTTCTCTGCACCCGTCCTGCTGCCTCTTGATGTGGGCTTGGCAGGACTGGGATGAACCTTCTGGGGCCTGAGCAGCCCGGACCTTTCCCACACAAGCAGCCCGGAGGCCTCAGTCTCTCACTTTCCTGGTGGGGGAGAGCCAGATCGCATCTGGGCCCGAGCTGGGGGCATCCACGAGACGGCCCCTCCTCAGCTCTCTCCTCCCTGCTTCATGGTGTCTTTTCTGAGGGGGGAATGAGCTTCCCCCTTGCTCTGACCCCCCACCTGCTTCCTCCTTGTCTCCTGGGGCCCAGAGGCACCCACACCCAGCTTGACAGAAGAGAGGGGCCCCCGCCATAAACAAGATACCCTCGGAGGACCTGAGGAGGCTTCTGTCTTGCCTAGGCAAGTTCATAGAGGCTGGGTGGCCCAGGGGAGGATGTGGGGGCCCTCCTTGGCAGGAGCTTCCTTCCAGAAGTGTGAGAGGCTGGATGTTTGGGCTCAGGGCAGGTGAACTGGGGTGGAGGCTGCCCGTGGCTATTAGCACCTGGGCCCTCCCGAGGATGCTGTGTGCACAAAGCCTGGTAGACCGCCTTGCCTCGCTGCAAAGGGTTAGACTTTCTGGGAACTGACCCAGGAGCCAGAGAGTCGAGAACAGATCCGAATGGGCTCACAAGTTTGTAGTCGGGACAAAAAAAAAGGGAGAAAGATGGAAGCTCAGC
This sequence comes from Myrmecobius fasciatus, assembly GCA_023553655.1. Taxonomy (NCBI): domain Eukaryota; kingdom Metazoa; phylum Chordata; class Mammalia; order Dasyuromorphia; family Myrmecobiidae; genus Myrmecobius; species Myrmecobius fasciatus. The sequence goes on from JAJPUD010015355.1 coordinate 1,066, forward strand.
TGAAGGCACAAGCAGGCTCACTCGCCTCATGAAAAGCCCACAGAGCCTGTACTTTGGGGGAATCCCCTTTTCTTCAACTCCAGTCCCTCTCACCCCCTGGCCTTGTTGCCAAGGTCACGTATCCTCAACCTGGGAATGGCCAGAGAGGGCTTGTGGCCTTTTTACAGCTGAGGAGACCAAGGGCCAGGGAAGTTCCGGGATTGTTGGAAGATCCTGTGGCTAGTGAAGGGTGGACTTAAGCTTTCAGAACCATTTTCAGGGGTTCTGCTCATTGGAGAGCTCTCCATCTAACCCCCAGAGGGGCTATATGCCCAAGGGTGTTGCCTTAGATTTCAGAAAGAGACCTGAGGTGGTCCTGAGGATAGAGACTGCATATTGTGAGCTGAAAGGGACCCTGACATCATCCAGTGGGACCATCTCTTCACAGGGAGGAAAGTGAGGTCTTGAGGGGCCAAGGGACTTGGCCCAGATCATCAAGGGAGCAAGGGGAAAAATGAGGTTCCACAACAGGTCCTCGAATTCAGATCAGAAGCTTTTCTCCAGTTAACCAGGTACTGAGCCTGGCACAATCCAGTCAACACATTTGTTAAGTGACCAATCTATACCAGGAGCTGGGTATCCATGGATACCGTGCCCGAAACACAACGGCCCCTGTCCTTAAGAAACTTATATTCTATTATTGTTCTGTGAGAAACGACCGGCAGGAGGATTTCAGAGAGGCCTGGAGAGACTTGTATGAACTGATGCTGAGTGAAACGAGCAGAACCAGGAGATCATCATACACGGCAACAACAATATTACATGATGATCCATTCTGATGGACGTGGCTCTCTCTGCAACAAAGAATTGTCTCAAACCAGTTCCAATTGTTCAGTGATGAAGAGAGCCATATATACCCAGAAAGAGACCTGTGGGAACTGAGTGAGGGTGGATCATAATATAGCGTCTTAACGCTTTCCATTGATATTTGCTTGCATTTTGTTTTCCTTCTAAGGTTTTCTTTCTTTCTAGATCCGATTTTTCTTGTGCAGCAAGATAACTGTATAGATTTGTATGCATATATTGGATGTAACATATTTTAACATATTTAAAATGTATTGGACTACCTGCCATCTAAGGGAGGGGGTGGGGGAAGGAGAGAAAATTTTGGAACACAAGGTTTTACAAGAGTCAGTGTTGAAAAATAACCCAGCTTTAATTAAAAAAATAAAATAAAAAACAAATTTACATTCTAGTAGGGAATCGATAATCTTCATGAAAATGTCAATATAAACCCCATCCAAAAAGATTCAGTGATTCAAGACAGAGAGAAGGCTAGCAGCAGGGGGCACAATGGAGGACCTGTTAGGAAAGGTCCCATTTAGGAGGTCTGCTGTGAGATTTTTCTTTGCAAAGGTGGTGATTCTAGGAGGAGGGAGAGGAAGCAGAGCAGATGAAGAGTGAATATAGGAACTAGATAGGTTTTGATGATTTGCCATCAAATCTGGGTTCCAGAAATATCAGTTTGATGGTTATTGGAAGATGGATTGGAGAAGGGAAGAAACTTGAGTCAAGGGGACTAGGCGACTATAATGATGGCCAGGATAAAAGGTACCAGAGTTCCAACTAAGATGGTGCCCATAGGAGTGAAGAAAGTGAGCTGTGTTCAAGAGACAATTTGGAGAGAGAATCAACAAGGCTCGCCAGCTGATCAGATATGGAACTTAAGGAAGGTGGAAAAATCAAGGGTGAGCCCAAAGTTGTGAACCTGTGAGACCGAAAGCCGGTCTGGTGACAGAGCAGGGGAGGGTAGCGTGTAGAAAATAAAAGACAAAAGGCTCATCCCTCTTACTCTGAGAAAAAGGTCTTCCTTGGACCTAGCCTGAAGAGGGAGTCGCAGTTCTGGTGCTCTGCTCTTTGTTTCTCTACAATATTGTGACTGCCTCTGATTTTATTTTTTTTTTAAGACAACAAACACAAGTTTCTTATCCTGAAAAATCTCTAAATGTGGACCATGTGTCTGATTCCTGTGTGGCCAAATGAGTGGCAGCTCCAAACAGCCACAACTTATTTCCATGTTAAAATAATTCCACGCTCAGCTAAGCCCCACTTACACCCAAGTGTGCACCTGTTAAAATAGGTCATTTTTCACTGTGAGTCTTCCACATTCCATGTGAGGAGGATGTGGAAAGCCTAGAAAAATGCTGCCGGAGCATCCCAAAGTCTGCCAGCTTCAGACCCATCTATCTGAGAGATCTGTGAGATTCTGGCAGTTCTTTCTCTGGGCCGCATGGGAGCACTGAAGCTCTTGGGGGAAATCCTCGGAGGCTTTATAGCCCACTCTACTCTGGGATTTTAAAATCAAGTCTTATGGGGTTGATTGAAAACTGGGGTACTATCAATGGGGAAACTCCATAAGATCCCAATAGTCTCCACCTGTCCTCAAAACCAGAGGCCCTTTAATAGGTGATCCCAGAACAAGGATTTCACTGGTCTTTGGGGGAGAAAATAACTTTGCAATAAATAACTTTAAGCCTCACTTGAACAGATGCACAGAAAACACGTTGAGGAGGGGGACCTTGATGTTGGTGGAGATTTTCCTGGGTCAGAATCTCTCATTAATTTAGAAAAATGCCAACCTTTGCTCATTTTCATGATGTTTTCTGCAGTTCTTGAAACAGAGGAATAAACAGTAAAACAAGGATGAGAAAGCCCAATCCATCCCAGGTCCCCGAGTGAATTCACCACGATGAACCAGGAATCCTGGGCTTTGTCCCCCAAGTCATGCTTCATCCCGCCCCCAGCCCCTGTCATGATGGATGGGATTCTAGATCTTTGACTTCTGATCTTTTCTGCAGCTTATTTCAAAGTGAGAGAAATTGTCTCAGTGGAGTAGGATATAATTTCTGCCTTATGGAATCCCAAATCAGGCCATAGGTCCAGAGGAAAGGGATTGTCTTCCCCGACCATGAGAAAGACAAACGACTTCCTTCTTTAGGGCCTGAGCCCAGAAGGAAAGGAGGGGTGACTCTCAATATGGTGCTTTTGGGCTCCCCTTTCTGCAGGATGGAGCAAGAAAGATGCTGCATGGAGACCCCCAGGGTCTGAGCTGGAGAGCTAGCTGCTAAGGTGCCCGGAAATCCCTGCCCCAATCTGGGCTCTGGCTCCAGCCTCTGGGAAATGACATCTGACCTTGAGGCTCCTTGCAGCTCTAGATACTGTCAGGACATTGAGTTGGATCCTGATTTTTGACAGGAAGATAAAGGAACCAAGGAAACTGGTTTTGCTTTTCTCACTTTCACAAAGTATATTTGCCTCTAAATCAAATCAAACCAAAGAATGGCGGATTTCCAACCTTTAAAAACCAGCATGGCTACAATCCTGGACAGGATTCATCTTTGATGCTGCCTCGATGGGTTTTGTATAATCCACTTAACTCCTCCCCGGCTCACCCCACAGCCCAAATCCTTCTTTCCCATGGCTCCAGACAGTCCTGCTGGTGTGGCTGTCTCATAAATGCCAGCTGTTCATCCCCAGGGAGTCCCATGGAAAAGGCAAAATCATTTTTGCGGAAATATCTCCTCCAGGGTTTCTTGTTAATGGTGGGTTGATATCCTAGACTCCCAGAGTTGGGCCATTGCACTTATCCACTTCTTTGTCAGTACATGAATCCCCCTTTACCATTCTCCTGCAAGTGATCATCCAGTCTTTGTTTGAATACTTCTCAAATGGGAAACTCACTATTCCTGAAAGACTCCATTCATCTAGTCAGTAATTATTTTTTTCCTTATCTACCTCCCTGTGGTCATCCAGTAATACCATTTTCTTTTATGTGAGAGAGATCCCAGATCTTAGACCAACAGTCTCCAAACAAAGCCATCAGTACTGTGAATTTCAACGGCCAGATACTCAACTCAGCCCTGTCTTTTTCTTCTTCCAGAGACCAGAAACGCATCTGGAAGGAGAGATCCTGTCTGGTCCTGCTCTTCTGGAAACCTGGAGGACTTTGGGTCCAGTGCCCTTTTCCTGCCCATCTTTGACTCACCCAGAGCTGCTCTCCTGAAAACTGAAGGACTTTGGAGCCAGTGCCCTTTTCCTGCCCACCTTTGGTCCACGGTTTCCCTCTTCTCTCCATTGCTCTCCTTTAATACTTGCCCTTTTCTTCCAGACAGAATCATTTCATTTTGGGATGTCTTGAGCTCTTCCTATTCTTCCTGGACTAACTTTGCATTTAGCATTGTAGACCCCAGAATGCTACCTAACTTTGTGATTATTTCTTTTTCCGAAGCCTTGGTAAGCTGCTCTCCCCAAGGCTGTGATGCATGCTGCAGGGTGCCAGGCTTTCCTCCTCTTCTTAGCAGAAACTCTTATCTGAAAAGGTCATTTCTGGGCCCCACCGATGCTCCTGTTTTATTTCCTATTTCTCCTCCTCACACTATCTGGGTTCCAGCCACGCTGACCTGTCAGCTGTTCCCCAGGGTGCCCATCTCTCATCACCCCTGCACAGGTGGTCAGCCTCCCACGCCTGGAATGTTCTCCTTCCTTCCCTCTCCCTCCCAGAATCCCACGTTTTCTTCCGAGAAGAGCTTGCTCAGGTGCCCCTGTGTGCAGGAAGCCTTTCCTGCCCCTCAGTTGTCAGAAGTCTCTCCCTCCGGGAGTCACTCGGTGCCTCCTCCAACTTGCCTGGGTGCTGTTGCATGGCTGCCCCTCTTGCAGAAGAAGCAAACTCCTCACAGACGACACTGGCTTGGTCCTCTGGAACTAAGTCTGGAGCCCAGAACCTGCAGATCCGTTACAAAAGCATCAGCTGGAAGTTTCCCCACTTCTGCTACAACGACCAGTTCCTTGAACTTGATGACATTGTCTCAAAATCTTTTCATGTTCTCTGACACGTATGACCCTGAAACATTGCCTAGTCCTTGATGTTTCTGCAGGGACACACACACACACACACACACACACACACACACACACACACACGGAATACAAACACAAACTCAGGGAAAGCCACTCAGGAACCCAGATTTCCTGCCATCACTCAAGTGACCCAAGAAGATCTTTTCCCTCATTTTTTGTGCCTCCTTCAAGCAAACTCATTGTGTCACAAATCAGAAGTGCAGCTGCTAAAGGACAGAGGTCATCCCCACTTTTCCTGCCCCTGCGCCTTTCCCCAAGCCTCCAAGAGAAAGAGTGGATGTTGCTGCCCTTAGGGCTGTCGTGGGGAAGCTCTGCCTTCCCGTCCACTAGACACTCACAGTCCTTTCTGGGCTAACACAGGGACACACCCACAGTTCTCTTCTGGAACCTGACAGGCTTTGTGTTCAAACACCTTTACTAGCCCAGATGTGGAAAGAACATCTGGCAATGATAAAACCTGAAACTGTACCAGAAAACAAACCATCAGTCGGTGAAGATGGCAACAAATGAGAGGAGAATTTGCCCACAAATACAGGCTCCATTTTTTGAGACTCTTCCCATTCCCCCCATTTTATGTGCCCTGGCAAGTTCTTGATGAAATTAGAAAGCTATCTTAAGGGGCTTTTACCTAGGTCGCCCCTGCTTCTCCTGATAGGACTTTGGGAAACTCCTGGGCTCTTAGATTGGAAGGACCTGGGAGAAGATCTGCTCTCCTTCACTCATTTTTCAAATAAGTACATTGAGGCCCCGAAAGGGCAAGTCTCTGGCTCAAGTTGCCTAGCTAGTTTGAAGTTGAGGGGCACTAAAACTCAGTGGCATCCTCAAGGACTTGACCATAGCACCAGCAGCACTCCCCCTGTTTCACAGTCCCAACCACCTGCTGTCAGGCCCAAGGTGAGCCAGCTGCTTCTGCTCAAGTGAGGTGCTTTATTTTGCCCTTTCCCCCAAATGTGAGAAGCTAAACTAAAAATAAGTCTGAGAGATGAGAGAACCAGCTGGAGAAAGCAGGTTTCAGACTTTGGGAGACCTGGGTTCAAATACTGCTTCTGATGAAGGCCACCTGCTTCACCCTGGACAATTCACTCAACTACTGAGTGCTTAAGGCAATTCTAAAACTTGAAATGTGTGAGTGAGCTCTCTGCTGATAGAATCGAAGATCTGGTAAACAACAACAACAACAAAACAAAAACAAAAACAAAAAACCATTTCCCACTATCTTTGAGTTTCATAGAGCTCAGTGTTTTCTTTTTAAACTGAAGATTTCATCCTTGTAGGGAATCTTCTCAACCAATGAGAACTGGTACCTGATCTTCCATTTATAGTCTCAGAGCCTTGCTGAGGGCTCTGAGAGTTTAAATGACTTGCTCAAGGTCACCTAGCCAGCTTGGGTCAAAAATGAACTTGAACTCAAGTCTTCAGAACTGATGATTAAACACTATAATGATTATTTCTACCATTTCACAACTAAGGAAACAAGGCTCTTAATCAGATAGTTTTATGCCTGAGGAAAGAATAGGAAATTGTACTTGCTCTAGTCACATTTAATTGTAGCCTGCTTTAGAGTTGGGGAGAGGGGAGGGAATAAAGTTAAAAAGGTCCAGGGAAGGACAAAAGAAAACCAACAAGGAAGCAAAGGAAGCTGGACAGCTTTGAAAGCAATGTGGGATAATATTTATTATACAGTTTTGCTTGAAATGGAAATGTATCATTTTATATTGAATTCTCTCTTATGGCCTGTTGTGTACATGGCAATAATTTTTTGCTTTGCTCATTTTGTATTTAAGTTTAAAATAAAAATTTAATTTGCATTAAAAAAAGAAAGAAAATTGTTCCCTCTCCCCAACCTGGGGGGGGATAGTAGAAGCATATTTTATGTTTTGTGGTCACCTGCACTTTGCACATCCAGGAAAAGCAAGGCCCTCTTTTGTCTCAATCTTGTTACAGCTATGATGGAACCTATGGTTCAGAGGTCAAATGACTTGTCCATGGTCACTTTGCTAGCAGGTGTCCTGAGACAGTTGCCAAGCCCAGCTTTGCCTTCCCCTGTTCATCTCAGGCTGCAATGAGGTCCTCTCACATCCTCTCTCCTGGAGCCTAATGAGCTGTGAACAGCAACACTTGGTGGCTCATTCTCACTTCTGGAGGTGTGAGCCCTTGGGCTTTGGACCACCTAAGGAACAGACATCCCTGCAGCCTCTCTGGAAGCTGATCCTTTGCTTTCCGTTTCATTGGATTTACCCCTAAAACTCTACCCCTGGGAACTGGTAGGACAATGTCATTGGGAAATAGAGTAAAGGACCCAGCATTCTCCAGAGTCAAAGGGCTCTCTGCCTCCACAGCTTGGGGGGCAGGGGAGCTCCCCCCTCAGCTGTGCATAAATCTATCACCAGTGAGCTCACCAGGGTAAGGCACAGGTCAGACAAGCAAGGCCAATAAGCTTCCCCCTCCACTCCCCTACCCCCTCCCGCTCCCCCCCTTACAAATTTACCTATAAAAAAGAATGGGAAAATGGGATTGACTATTGGTCATAGATCAGAAGAAAGCAGAATTTGTTGGACAGATGGCAAGTCCCCCAAATATAATAAAAGAGTATAAAGATAGGAGGGAAATTGGGGCACCCCCCTCAAAGAGCCAGCTGGAATATTTGGTGAGTTCTAGGCAGCCCACTTGAGGAAAAACATTATGAAGGGCAGAGAATCCTGGGCTGGGCAACCAGCAACAGGAAGGTCCAGGAGTCTGGGATATTTTAACACCGGGAGAAGGAACTAAGAATATTTAGCCCGTCCATGAGGATGTGACTCTTATGTTCTAGTACTAGAAGGACTCTTCCATGTGGACGAGGAATCAGCCTTCTTTGGTCCCAGAGGACAGAACTGGGGAAGTTGGAGAGAGATCAGTTAGGTTTGAGGTCAGGACCAATTTGCTAATCATGAGATCTGAGCAATGGGGAAAGGGATGCCTCAGGAGGCTTGCCTCAGTCAAAATTGTCCGGAAGAATCAGCATGATTCCTTGTTGAGTGTCTAGAAGTGTGGTTCTTTGGGGGTGTAGGTTGGAGTGGGCCATTCAAGTCCCTTGAAGTTTGGTACACTGGGGTCTGACAAGCCATGTCACCATTAGGAAGGTGAATATGAAGAAAAGTGTAGACTCTAGGGAGAGGAAGAGCTAGCAAAGATAGTTTAAAAAGTTTTTCCCGTGATGTCAAAAAGCACCAGATAGGAGAGGTGGGTCCAGTTCCTGATTCCTATGAAAAAGACTAAAAGCGCAACTCGGATCAATGGCATGATGTATCAGGCAAAAGAATGACGTTGTTATGGGATGGACAAAAAGGGAATGAAGAAGATGGCAGATGGTAGCATCCCCAGCTGACTTTCTTGTAGCATTTCAGTGTTTACGGAGTGATTATACATTTCTCTCCCAACAACCCTGGATGTGGACTTCACAGGGATTATATGAACCCCACTTTACAGATGGAGAAACAGAAGCCCATGGTCATGGACCTAGGAAAGTTCTCAAGTAAGGCTTAAGGCTGGCTCTTCTGTCTCTATCTAATTGGACAAATACGCCCTCAGTGGCAAAAACAAAGTGACCAAGGAGATTTCAGCCACATTCGACTATCAGTTCTCGTTCTCGTCTCCATAGAATCCGACTTAGAACCATTCACATGCATCCCCAAGGATGTTCTTGAAGATATGAGCAGGGAACACAAGCTTCCTCAGGAACCTCTCTCTCTCTAGCAACCCATCTTTATAAATACACCCTTGCCCCGCGCTGTAAAGACAACACCAAACCCACTGAGTGTATTGTTCATTAATTACAAGAGCACATGTTACTGCATATAGGAAACAGGAATCATCCAGGCTCTGCAAGCATATGTTAAGGTCATTCTGTGAGAGAGTCAGGCCCAGGAATAATGTTCAGTCACAAACCTCTGGTTGAGCAGGCTGGGATGACGTGGTCAAAATTCAGGAAAATCATTTTGGTGGCTGAATGGAGGAGGAGTTAGAGTGGGAAAAGTTAAGGCAGGCAGACCCACCTGCAGCCATTGCTCCAGTCTAAATGTGAGGCAATGAGGGCTTGCACCAGGGTGAGGGCAGTGTCAGAGGAAAAAAGGGGGAATATTCTGGAGATCCTGCCAAAATCAATAGGCTTTGACAACAAATTAGATATGGGGGAAGCTGAGAGGCAATGAGGAGTCAAGGATGATTCCTAGGTTTCAAGCCTGGCAAACTAGGATGATGGAATTGCCCTCTACAGTTATAGAGAAGGGGGCAAGGGTTGAGGGAAAAGATAATGAGTTCCATTTGGGACATGGTAAGATTTCTACTGCAGATCCAATTCTAAATGTTTAAAAGGAAGTTGTAAAACTAGAGGTTGGCAGAGAGGTTGCAGAAGAATAGGAAGACTGAGCAATCTTTGGCACATCAGAGTTGATGAGATCACCGAATGATGGTATAGAAGGAAAAGAGAAGAAGGTACAGGATAGAACCTTGTGGGATCCCTCTGAATGGAGGGCACGATCTGGACAAGGATGCAGCAAAGGAGCTGGAAAAAGGGCAATCAGATAAGCAGGGAGAAAACCAGCAGGAAACCCAAACCTCGAAGGTAGCAGGGAGGGGAGAATGATTAGTAGTGTCCAAGCCTTCAAAGGGATTAAGGAGAAGGAGGACTCGGGAAAAGCCATTGGATTTGGCAACTAAGACATCATTGTTAGCCTTGGAGAAGGCAGTTTCAGTGGAATGATAAGGCTGGAAGCTGGATTGTAAAGGATTAAAAAGAAGTGAGTGGAAAGAAAGTGGAGATGTCTGTTGTAGACAGACTTTTTGAGGAAGGGAACTACAAATGGGAGAAGAGATATGATGGCAGAGATGGAAAGATCAAGGGAGGTTTTTTTTTCCCCCAGGATGAGGGATACATAGATATGTTTTAGGATGGAGAGAATAGAGGATGACAGCAGAGAGGCTGAAAAGAAGTGATGGAGTAGAGGATGACAGAGGGAACATCTACTGCAGGAGACAGGATGGAATGGCATCACTTGAGTAGGTTGAAAGGTTAGCTTTGGAAAGGAGTAAAGCTGTGTTATCATGTGAGAAAATGGAGGAGGGAGAGTTAGGAAAAAAGCTGACTAAAAGAAGATGGAAAGAAAGGAAGGGAGGAGAGGAGAGGGGAGAAGAGGAATGGAGGGGGAAGGGAAGGAAAAGAGAGAGGAGAGAGAAGGGAGGGAAAGAGGGAAAGGGAGAGAAGAGAAAAAGGGAAAAGAAGGGAAGGTGGAGAGGGAAGGGGGGAAGAAAAGGAAGGATGGGAGGGAGGTGAGGGAGGAAGGGAAAGAAAGGGAGGGGGAAGGTAGGGCGAGAAGAAGGAGGGAAGGGGAGGATGTGGACAAAGAGAAGGGTCTACTGCTACTTCCTAGGCAACACTGCCTCCCAATTCCTGCTCATTCTCAATGAGCCTCGTCTGCAAACAGGATTATAGACTCCTAGATTTGGGGCAGATTATCTAGAGCATCCTTCTTGTTTACAGATAGAAATGGAAGCTCAGACAAGGCAGAAAGCAGCAGCGTCCGAATTCGAACTCGGTTTTGACGCGGGATGGAGCGCTCTTTGCTCAGCATCTTCCTGCATCTCAGGGCTTCTCACAGAAACGAGAGCAGCTCGTGGCGCCTGGAAGAGCCGCAGGAGGGATCCCGTGCTTTCCGTCGCCATCCCCGAGGGCCTTTTTGTCAAACGTGAGCACTGGGGTGGGCTGGGGAGCCGTCCATACGTTGCCAAGCCCTTCAGTGCGGACGAATTTATAGGACAGCTTTCCTTTTCACAAAGATTTGGCAGCCTTGAGTGGGCTCATCGGGTGCTGGGGGAGGGAGCAGAAAGGAGGGGGGAGGGAGCAGAAAGGAGGGGGAGGGAGCAGAAAGGAGGGGGGAGGGAGCAGAAAGGAGGGGGGGAGGAGCAGAAAGGAGGTCTGAAGGGCCCCCGAGTGGAAGGAGGGAGGGAGGCGATGAAGGACACAGTGGTAGGAAGAGCATACTAAGCAGAAATTGCCCAGACCTTTTCCACAAGCTCGTGACTCAGAGGCCGTGGAAATTCGAGGAAATAAGCCACCTTTGGGGACCAGCAGGCTCCCTTTTCATCTCATCTTCCTAGGAGGGGAAAGATTTAAATGACCCTCTCGGGCAACAGCAGCTGTCGGAGAGAAGCGATGGGAACATCTGCCTGCAGCTGGTCTCACACAAGCCGGCTGAGCGGGGCTGTTGGGGGTGGACAAGAGCCTGGAGTCAGAAGTCCCCTTCCCTGGGGCAGAGCCGCTCCCCCTCCCCCAGATTAGGGATCTACTGGAGGCCAGAGTGGGGCTAGGCAAGAGGGCCAGCTCCAACCAGTCCCAGCGTCTCTAAACAGTAACCAAGGGATCCTCTTTCATCCACTGCAGGTCTTGGGGTCCCATCCCCAGGGGCCGAGACTTCCCTTCTCCCTCACTCTCACTCTACCATCCCCCACCTGTGTCAGTCTGGACATCGGAGGCAATTCACATCAGGCCGAAGGAAAGAAAGGGCTCCGGAGCCCCCACATCCTCCATGTACTGCTCTGCAGCAGGAGGAGAACCCCTGCCAGAAGAGAAATGGCTTCCCTTCCTCAGACCATAGAGTGTCAGCTGGAAGGCAGCACAGGGTCTCAGATCCCAAGCTGGAAGCCAATCCCCTCCCTTTACAGAGAAGGAGACTGAGACCTCAGGGAGAGGGGAAAGCTGCTCCTGGCTCGGTGGGGCTGGGGGCTGGCCCCAGGGCGCTCAGGGCTCTCAGATTCTCCAAATTCCCCATCCCTCCCCCCTGCAATGTGTGGCCCAGATTGCCAGGATAAGGGGCCTCATTTTTCATTCTGGTGTCCTGTGTCCCCTCCTTTTGCAGCTGAGAAAAGGCCACATTAATTAAGGTTTGGTGCCTCGCCTAAGGCCAGACAGCCGGCTCAGAGCAGGGGTTAGAAATCCTAGCCCCTGAGCTCCCAGCAGCCCTTTGTCCCAGGCCCTGAGCTAAGCCAGCCCCCGAACGCCAGGGATCCTGAGGATAATTGTCAAGACACTGAATTACACTCTCGGCAGGAGAGTATGGGAAACCCCAAGGACTCCTGTCTCCCGGGAAGACAGAAAACCCAAGCGCTCATCACTTTCTGAAGATCTCAGATAACTTCCCCCTTGGAGCTGGGATGGCCCGAGTCAATTGGAGTTCGGTAATTGCCTCCCCTTCCAAATCCCCCTGCTGTCTGCCTTGTTCAGAAGAGGCTTCCTTCTCACTGGCTCCATTGTTCCCTTTATTGATTTTGAATTTGCCCTCCCTCCTTCCAAGAAGGATTTGGGCTGGACGACAAAATTAAACACAATGTAAAGCAGGATAATTAAAAAGAACTCACCAGAAATCCATTTTAAGGAGCCGAGGCAGAGATGTCACCAGGCACCTGAGATGAGTTGATTAATGCGCTGGGGCAGCGCATTTAGCTCAGGGTTCTAGCAGGGGAATGGGGAAGGGGGAACTGGAGGATTTTATCATTCTCTTTGGCCCGCTAAAGAAAGCATCTCCCATAATCTGCCAAGAGATTTCTTCCCCCCTGACTCTAAAAGGGAAGGCAGATTTCCCATGGTGACCTTGGTACTCCAAGAGATCTTATCTCTAGCGGCGGTTTAACCAAAGACACAGCAATGGCAGGGGGTGAGGGGGGTCTGGGGAGAGGGCAGACAGGGTTACTGCTGATTTAGCATTCTGGAGGTAGCTTGGAGTGCCTCTATAATCACATTTTCACATTATTAGAATCCTCATCTCTATTGATGGTTGTAGTAAACATTATCCCCCCAGAGGTCTCTTGGGAAACCTTTAAGGAAATGGAAAGTTGAAGATTGACTTTTCACTGGGGGAGCCATTTTTTGTGGGAATGGGGGCCGAATGGCCCCAGGCTGCGCTTGGAAGTGCTCATGGGACACGGGACTGGTGGGGCTTGGGGATGCCAAGAGAAAGGCTCACAAGGGGGGCGGATTATCTGCAATCCCTGGGGCCACCCATGAGCTTTGGGCCACTGCTGGGCAGCAGGCCTTCAACTTCTTGGATGAGGGTGTCCAGGTACCTCCAAGAGCAAGCCTGCCAGAGGTGGAGCTCTCCCTCACTCTGGGAGGGTCTGTGAGCTTCCACACTGTGGCAGGATCTGATGTGGATTTCTCAGTACAAGAGGGGCTCCACACAGACCCACTCAAGCACCCAGACAAACCTCATTTGAGATGCCAGAATTAGTGCCATGGTACCCACAAGGCTCACCCACAGGTAGATGAATCAGCAGCCGGGTTGGGTGGGGTTGCCAAGGGTTGGCTGTGGATTTCTTGGCAAATAACTCCTACAGTGGCAGAGGAGGTAGAGGGGAAGCAGGAATACCCAGGCTCCCAGGGCCACAAGACGGGAAAGGGCAGAGCCAGGGACAAGGCCACGGTCATTGAGCAGAGGTAGACCCTAAACTTGGCTAGCAGATGTTTGTCAGAGGAAAGGCTGGAGTCTTCATTTAAAAGGGCAGCAGAATATGTGGACAGCCTTTTCTCCATCTCCATCAACTCTTCCATCATGCTTTGTTCCCAAGAATCAGATGTTCTAGTAGAACTTAAGCTCCCTGAGGGCAGGAAAGGATTATTTATATATATGCACATATACATATACATATACATACACACACACACACACATATATTTCAGCATCCATCAGAATGCCTGACATGCAGTAGGTACTCCATAAATGCTTGTTGAGTTGAATTACATTGATTTGGGAAACCATCTGGTCATGGTTCTTTCACAAGCAGGTGTGACCCTGGAACAGAAGGGAGGTCTTGCAGAATTGAGGGATGAGAAGGAAAGTGACTTGGCCAATGGCAAATGGAAGAGCAGTTGGAGGCTGAGGTGGTAGGTGTAAATCACTCCATTTCTACTCCTTAGATCTCCTGGCAGAGGTTGTCGCCTCCTCACCTGGATCATCAGCTCACAAGTGTCACTGAGGCACATGAGCAGAGCTTCAAAGAGAGTCCAAGAAATGGAGGAAAAGTACTCTCAACATGGAGGGATGTCGAGGACACCCTTCTTATAAAACAATCTGAGAGGGATGGGATGGGGCCTGATGAATACAGTAACAGAATGGGAGGGGAACAGAGAGAGGGAAACAGAGACAGAGACAGAGATGGAGATACAGAGAGAGAAGACAGAGACAGAGAGACAGAGACAGAGACAGAGAGAGAAGAGGGGAGAGAGAGAGAGAGAGAGAGAGAGAGAGAGAGAGAGAGAGAGAAAGAGAGAGAGAGAGAGACAGAAAGAGAAGAGGAAGAGGAGAGACAGAGACAGAGACACAGAGAGAGATAGAGAGACATACAGAGAGACACAAACAGAAAGAAAAAGAGAGACAGAAAGGCAGAGAGAGAAACATACAGAGAGACAGAGAGAGAAAAAGAGAGACAGAGGGACAGAAAGAGACAGAGAGGAGAGTCTATGTGTCTCTCTGTGTGTACTATGTAAAAAACCTAGTATTTCTATATCACTTCCAGGTTTTCAGAGCACTTCACACATATGGGTTAACTCAATGCATCCTCACAACAACCCTGGGAGGCAGATGCTGTTATTATTTCACTTTTACAGTTGAGGAAACTGAGGCAGGCAGTGGAGATGTGACTTGCCCAGGATTATGGTCAGTAGGTGTCAGAGGGAGCAAGTGAACTCCAGCCTTGCGGCCCCCCACCCCTCCTGTTTTACATGCATTGTTGTCTGGCTGCCCCTGGGGAATTTGGGGTCTTGCTCTGACCCCACCCCCAAGTCACCTTCAGGTCACCTGATCTCTCAGCCTCTCCCTTTAAGGGTCAGTCTTCATCCTGGACTTCAGTTGCCTCCATGCCCCATCTGACCCCCTTGAGGCAGGAACTGTCTTTGCCTTTGGGTCTCCCCATTACTTGGCACATCGGGGACATGTCAGTTCTTGGGGACGCGCAGGTTCCCTCCGGTGACTCTGAACTCAGTTTCCTTTCAGGCACCAGTCCCCATGGGATGCCAGGAAATGCTTCAGCGGAGCCTGAGTCACACCAGTGACTCCATCGGTGGCTTTGGTGGCAAAGCCATTGTCCCAGCTCAGCTTGCTTGGGAGTTTGGCTTCTCCCTGGCTGCCAACACACACGCCCACACAGACAGACACACAGACAGACACATACACAGACAGACAGACACACACACACACACACATGCTGCTGAATGCCTCATTGGTGCACCTGATCCCTCCTGCCCATCAACAAGTTCATTTTCCAGGCTCTCCATTAAGCAGCTTATGAGGGAGCGGGCAGAGCATCCCGTCAGCGTTCCCCTTTGGGGGTCCGGCTCAGCCCCCCATGTCGGACCTCCCAAGCAGATCCTGCACCATGAGACCTGACGGGAAGCTCACTGGCCAGCTGCACTTGACCCGGCGGGGGCTGTGCGGAGAAGGAGAGGCCCGGGCTGACCTTGGGCAGGTTCTCCCACTGAGGAGGCCCCGTTGGGCCTGTGGCCAAGCAGCCAGCCCGCTTTATCAGCTTGGTTTTCCAGCTGGCTTCCTTACGGAGGCTGCTCCCACTGGTGAGGATGGGTAGGGAATCCAATTCCAATTAGGCACGGGGCACTCAGAGGGCCTTTGGAGGCCAGCCGGCCCGGCCTCCTCCTACAGCTGGGGAAATTGGGCCCAGAGAAGTCCCCAGGTTTCCCTCGGACCACCGGCTCCCAGCGGAGGACTCCAGGGACACCCTCGCGTTTCTTCCAACAGGAGCAGGGTTAGAGGCTGGCCATGGGGACATGGTGTCATGCAATGGAGTGATTCATCATTCCTCACTGGTGAAAGGGCTGGAAGGAGGCAGGAGGACCGTACGCTCGATTCTGGGTCCCTGCCCGCCCCAGGTGCTTGGGTGGCTGCTCCAGTCCATGGATCTGGGGCCCGCAGTCAGCTGATTTCTCCTGCTTTCCCTCACCTGACTTGGTAGGCGGGATCAGGACTAAGACTGGCCCGGGAAGTTAGGGAAGCTCCTCGGAGCAAGGCTCGGAGTGGGAAGGAAATGACAGGGATCCTAAACTTGCATCTTCAGGTCTCTCTACTCAGCTGACATGGATCTGATAATCTTAGGTTGGCAAATATATAAGTACCCAATATGTACATATATATATATATACTTATATACATATATAAAATATGTATATGTACCACACATTTATAAAATGTGATATATAGGAGATATAATGTGTGTGCCTTAGGTATTACCTATATTACATATAATTATATACCTAATCTCATATATGTATATGTATTATCTCATTTGCTCCCCCAGTAACCCTTTAAAGTAGATATTATAATCTAGAAGACACAGCTGTGACTTGCTCAGGATCTCATAGATCATAAACATCAGAGACAGATTTTGAACTCACACCTTCCCAACTCCCAGTCCAGGGTTCTAAGCTCTCTCTCTAGCAAACAGCCATTAAGATTTCTAGGAGCTCCCACAATAACCCCTACACTCAGAGCTGGAGTCTTGTCCATCGTGTGCCCAGAGCAGGGGCCCAATCTGAGTTAAGCTGACATTCACGCAGCAGATTCCAGGTGCTTCCTGGGAGCTGTGAAGTGGTTTTGTGTGTATTTTATTTTATGCATTTAGCAACATCCTTCTGAGAGCTGTCTAGAGGCAGCTAGGTGGTGCGGTGGTTAGAACCCTGGCTCTGATAAGAGAAAGGTGAGTTCAAATATGATCTTGAACAGTTATTGGCTGTGTGACTCTCAGCAAAGCACTAAACTTTTGACTGCCTCAGTTTCCTTAACTGTAAGATGGGATGATAATAACATCTGCCTTGTAGGCTTTTTGTGGGGAATCGTAAGATGAGATACATGTAAAGTGCTTAGCACAGTGTCTGGCACAAAGTAAGTGCTTAATAATTGCATATTTCCTTTGAAGACACACAAAGGGACAAAATGCTTGCCATGATAGAGTTAAGGTTCGGCTTTGCAAAGCATTGGAGGGGATGTATAAAGGAGGAGTGCAAGTATTACTATTCCCTTTTCACAGAGGAGGAAATAGGGGCTCAGACAGGGATGTCTCCATTGGCACACAGCTACCAAGATTCAGGTCTGGGTTCCTTGAACCTGGGTCCCGTTCCCTGGGCACTGTGCTGCACACTCACGTTGGACCCAAAGTTGCTGCTTAGGGTTGGATCCAGGCTCTCTGGGGGCTGTGCAAAAGCACAATTAACCTCAAACTAAAAATCCTCCCCAAAGCAACAATGGCAGGTGAATCATTTCTTCAGTAACTGGCAAAATGTAACCTTCATTTAACAAAAACCTGAATTGGGTGATACTGAGCAAGCCACTTTTCTTTGTTTCTGCATGATCTGGTTTCTACCGCCAACGGCATGGAGGTGAGCCAGCTGATGGGGGGATTCTCCACATTCAGGATTCTTGCAGTGGCCAAAATGACAAACTGTCTAATCAGTCAGATGCGTTCAGAGTGTCTACACAGGAGCTCAAACTTTGGTCTTTTGTGCTTTTATTCTCATGTTAAAATTTTGTGGTTTGAGAATTTGGCTTTATTCATTTCTAGTTGGGGCTTCAATAAGTGGGGGAGCAGAACATCCATGTATGAGTGACCGATTCTCCTTTCCAGTTAATTGTAAGATTTGCTATTGATGCACAGGTGGCAATTCGAGCAGAACTGGGTGTGCTCCTCCGGTGAGCTGGTTGTGATGCCCTTTCTGAAGCCCTTAGCCAATGGCCTAAGACCTGCCAGGGAAGCTGAGGCAGCCCAGCTCTGTGCTGTCACCTGATGCTCAGCTGCACACACCATTCCGTGACTCCATGAACCTTGTCAACTTGGTGTGAAGAAGGTGAAATAAGAATCGATTAAAAAAAACCAGATTCTCTCTCTCCCTCAAAAATGATAATTAATGAAAGAGAGCTTTACCCGACTATGAGCTATGGCCACACAGAGCACTTTATAGACACAGTAACAGCCCCAGAAAAGAGGTTGCAAAAGAGCATTCTTATTCTCACTTTATAGATGAGGAAACTGAGGTTTGGTAGAATGAAGTGAGTCACACAGCTAGAAGTAGGATTCAAACCCAAGACTCTCCTGCCTCCATTGCTTGCACTATACCAAATATTGCCTTTCAGTGTGGATTTCTGAATTCTTCTAGTTAACAGTAATAGATAGACACATATAAATAATAAATATATGCAAATGTGTATGAATATATGCATATAACAGGATCCCACTCTCTGAAAACCAAGTATGTTACATTTCACCCCTCTCCCAGGGTTCTACAGTTTCTATTATTGACCAGTTCCCACTGATGTTGCTCTGTCAATTTTAGGCTATCTCTAGCATCCTCAATTCTATTTAAGATCTTAACAATCAGATGAGCTTTTACAAAAGAATATTTACTTCAAAGGTAGAGCAAAATCAAACATAGAAACACCTGGGAGCATAATCCTCTCTTTCACAACCTCATTTTCTGCAGAGGGAAGGAGGGAGTCCAAAGACCCCCTGAGTTCTGGTGCCCCTTGTCTGAGCTTCTCAGGGCTTCCCTCCTGGGCTGGCAGCAAGATCCAGTCTGGGATCCTGGATTTCTGGCTTCTATGTCTCAAGCTCCTGGGCCCAGGGGCTCTTTTCCTGCTCCTAGAATGAAAAAGGACAAACAGAACAGATTAAATCCCAAATTCTCTCTAGAGGGAAAGAGCATCCTTTCATCTCACCCAACTTAGTTCATGGTGCTATGCTTCAGATGAGTAGGATCTTTACCTCCAGCGAGAGTGAGAGAGAATGGCCCAGGAGGATACCTTAGATGATGCAGCCAGGGCTGGCTATCAAGCCAATGGGGGAAGCCACACCCAGCACAAAATAGAGGGACACTGAATGCCTTCTCTCAGAAGCAGGTGCTTGACGTCTCCCCCATGGATCTACAGCAATGCCTGAGAAAAAAGACTCTAGAGCTTTCTCTATTTGCATCCCCCTTTCCCTCTTTCCCCTCCAAATAGGTTCCTCTTCAAATTGACTTTGTCACAATTATTGCTCTGTCCTAATAATAAGTTTTTCCAAAGTTAAAAAAAAATGCTGTAAATGACTTGGGCTACAAGAACAGTTAAGTAGACAGACTTGGGCTGGGGGGGGGTTGATATTGGGATTGAGATATTAAGAGGATACTTTTAAGTGGGGGGGGGGGAGAGTGAAATAGTCAGACCTGTACTTTAGGAAGATCACCTTGGCTTCCAAGTGGAGAAAGAGGGGGTGGATGGACACAAAGCAGGGAGACCAAGTAGCGATTGCTGTGATGAGATCTGAATCTCATTTATGGGAGATTTCTCATTATCTCCACCTCTCTGTTCACCTGAAGGGCCCAGGTCACACTAACATAGCCCAGTGGTGAGAGCACCCATGTGAGTCTACTTACAAAGTCTCAGGATTTATGGGGATGTCTCCAGCTCTGCACTCAGAGAGAGGAGGAGGAAATGGGAGCAGGAAGTATGCTGACCTTGAAGATCTCTCCTCCTACTTGCCCATCCTTTGCTGGTCCCTCCCACCATTAAGGCAGTTTCCCCATCCCCACCCCCACCATAAGTGCATGTGTGCTCACAGCCTCATCCCTGAGGATATCAGATTTGTGCCTGGACAATTTGGGATAATTTTAGAGGGATTCCTACTGTGAGTCATTGCCTGCATTAGGTGGGCTTCAGCTTCCTTCCAGCTCAAAGACTCTGCAACCCCACTGATTTTTTTTGTTGTTGTTGTTTTACTAATAGTGGTCACAAAGCCAGACTGATTGCTTTAGCAGACAGGCAAACTTTCTGTCATCCTGGGGGCTGGGGAAGAACATTTCCTGACTTGACAAAGCCAGAACATAAGGGGCTCGTGCAAACCTGCCCATTTCCTGGTTCTCTCTCAGCACAGTCTGGAATGGAGAAAAGAGTGTGGACATATGGGACACCTACAGAGGTCAGAATCCAGAGGTGCCAGAGAAGTCACAAGGATTAGGCTTGAAATCTTGGTTCCCACCATGATCATCTGTTAGACCCCGGGCAAGTAAACTTGCCCCCATGAGTTCAATTTCCTCATCTGTAAGCTGGGAATCACAACCTATGTGCTGCCCAAGAGGGTAGGGTCTTTGTAAAACTTAATGCAAATGGGAGTAGTACTCGGGGTCCAAGTTGTAGTAATAATAGTAGAAGGAAGAGGAGGAGGAGGAGGAGGACAAGGAGAAGAAGAGGTGGGGGAAGAGAGGAAAACAAGGAAGAAGAAGAGGAAGAGGAGAAAAAGGAGGGGGAAAAAAGAAGGAAAAGAGGAGAAGGAGGAAGAAGACGAGGAAAAGAGGAGAAGGGGTAGCAGTGATGGTGATGGTGATAATGTAATAATAATAATAATAGCAACAACAATGTTTCTTTGGCATTTTAAGGTTTACAAAGCACTTTATTTATGTTGTCCTGCTTGATCCTTATAACAATTCTGTGAGGAGGTAGGTGCTATTTTTATTTCCATTTTATTGATAGGGAAACAGGCTAAAAAGGATGAAGGATTTGTCTAGGGCCACATAGCTAGAAAGTGCCTGAGGTGAGATTTAAGTCCAGGTCTTCCTCACTTCAGGTTCAACCTTGTCCACTGTGCTACCTAACTATTAATAACTTACATTACCATTATCATTAATGTTATTATCTCATTCTTTTTATCTTATTCTATGTGATTCAAATGGAAATGGTAGGGGTGGATGAATCACTATTCTCTTTTTTGTTTGCTTATTAAAGCTTTTTATTTAGAGAACATATGAGTAATTTTTCTACATAGACCTTTGCAAAAAATTTCTATTTCAAATTTTCCCTCCTTTTCCCCCATCCCCTTCCCTAGATAGCAGGTAGTCTAATACATGTTAAATATGTTAAAGTGTATGATAAATCCAATATATGTATACATATCTATACAGTTATCTTGCAGCACAAGAAAAATCGGATCTAGAAAGAGGAAAAAAAACAACCTAAGAAGGAAAGCAAAATGCAGGCAAACATCCACAGAAAGCATTAAAATGCTATGTTGTGGTCCACACTCAGTTCCCACAGGCCTTTCTCTGAATAGATGTGGCTTTCTTCATCACTGAATAATAGAAATGGTTTGAATCACCTCTAGTTGAAGAGAACTATGTCCATCAGGATTGATCATCATGTAGTCTTGTTGCTGTGTGTAATGATCTCCTGGTTCTGCTCATTTCACTTAGCATCAGTTCATGCAAGTCTCTCCAGGCCTCTCTGAATCAATCTTACAGAACAATAATTTTCCATGACATTCATATACCATAATTTATTCAGCCACTCTCCAATTGATGGGCATCCCTTCAGTTTCCAGTTTCTAGCCACTACAAAAAGGGCTGCCACAAACATTCTTGCACACTTGGGGCCCTTTCCTTCCTTTAAGATCTCTTTGGGATAAAGGCCCAGGAGAAACATTGCTGGGTCAAAGGGTATACACAGTTTGATCACTTTTTGAGCATATATTCTTTTTTAATTGAATATTTCACGACCTATTCTATAAGTACTCAAATATTATTTTGTGATTCACTAGCAAAACAACAAGCATTTGTTAGCACTGACTGTGTGCTAGGCACTGGGCTAAATTTTAAGCTTAGGGGACCAACAAGTAAATCAGTCATGTCTTTCAAGGAGCTGAAGGGGCATCAGTAAGAGCAGGAGAACACCAACTCATTCTTTGTAAGGTCAATGAAAACATCTTGGCTACGCCAGCCAGAGCAGAGGAGACAACAGGAATTCTACAGACGCCATCCCATTCCCACATGTTGAAAGTTTTTCTTTGCATATAATTTGGAGAGTATTCCTATTTGGAATGGCAACATCTCTGAATAACGTTGTCCCTAAGTTTTTACAGGTCAATGTCATGTACAGGTGAGTGAGCATAATGATTTAATTTGTGATAATTGTCAGGGACTGGCAGAATCCATCGGTTGAGTTCTCTAGGATATTCTGAAGTCTGTGTTTATCATGTGCCAACCCCTAAAAGACAGCAAACTCCTTCCTGATGCTTAATTATAGCCACCAGCTCATGTATTACTAGGTATTCTTGGTAGGTGCTAAACTTTTATGACCTACAGTCTCCATCACTTCCTGGTTTAGCCTTCATTGATCCAGAGGTCCAGGCTCCTTAAAGATAATCCTTCTGAGGTTTCTGGTCCTAAATTGCCACCATAAACCCTTTTCTTCCCACAAACAAGCCCTCATGATTCAGCCATTTGGGGGACATTTCTCTGTCCACATGTTGTTGGCTGACTCCATACAGATGTTGCCCAGAGAAGACCTTTTAATTCTATCACTGGACTTTAATCACTTCACAGACTCCATCTGGAGGCAAGTCACTTTGAGTTACAAAGGACAAACTCAGTGGTGTATACCCGTTTTTCTCAGTCTTGACTTGCTCATTAGAAAGATGTCTGTTTGTTCCTAAAGTATTTCTCTAAGTTTTTGACCTGCTTACCACATGCTCTAAAATGTCTCGCAGTCTTCTTCCTTTTGGAGTTAATTCAAGTCAAGTGAACAAGCATTTATTAAATTCATACTGTGCTGTGTGAAGTGTTGAAGGCACTCCCCCCCACTGAAAACAACAACAAAACAACGACAATACTTGGAAGGGTTCTTCTTTCTATAGCCCTCTTAGGATTGTTGAGCCTATCTTTAGTTTTGTTAATATCATTCCAAATTTGTTCTGGTCCATTTTTATAATCCTAAAGGTAATATATGTGTCAATTGTGCTTTATGCATCTTTCCCATTCAGTTCTGATTTCAGGATCTCAGGAAATCTCAACATTTAACCACAGCCTTTTCCTTAACATGTTGTGCTCGATACTTCTTACCTAGAAGAGCCCGAGGTGTTTGTAACTATCACCTTTACCATAATTCATAGTCAAAGTTCTCAGTCTCTGTGATGTCATGAGTAATACTGAAGGTTCCCTAATTCCTGAGCTAAGTACCTGGCATGTTTCTCAGAGAAAAAGAGGGCAACCAACAGCATACTAGTGCTGAGGAAAAACTAAAGCTGCATCCTTAAGGACAAAAAGATGGACCTTCCCCCCCCCCCAGGTTTTGGCTGTGAGCTGTTGAGAAAGTGAAAGTGCGGTGTAAATGGGGAATATCTGCATCGGGCTCATAAAGTGTGCTTCCCTTGGTGGGATGTCCAATGAATACATGAACTCTTTGAATGTTTTATATTTCTGTATGTAGCCATGAGTTTTTGTATGCCCTTTGTAGGGCCTTCGGGTTTTGTGTTGGAAGAAATAAAAGGCTATCTCATGCTCAATAATCACATTATACACCAAGGGCTTATATAGGCTGTGAGAATCCACATTTGGGGTGACTGAGTCTAGGTGAGCCCAGAGTACCTGGGAGAAGGGCTTTTTATGCAAGGGTCACAGTCAAAATTTCCTTCATCTAATGATAAAGAAGCCCAAGAAGACAGTAAAAATTCACCCTGTTGCTTCTTCTAGAAAATCACAAGTGCTAATTCCAATAGATTTGTGATATAAAGAGCCATCTGTATCCAGAGAGAAGACAATGAAGTATTTTCACTTTGTTGTTTGTTTGCTTGGTTTCTTTTCTTTCTCATTTTCCCCTTTTGATCTGTTTTTTTTTTTGTACAGCATGAAAAGTGGGGAAATATGTTTAGAAGAACCACACATATTTAACCTATATTGGATTACTTGCCATCCAGAGGAGGAGGGAAGGAGGCAGAAAGAGAGAAAATATTGGAAGATAAGGTTTTGCAAGGGTAAATGCTGAAAAGAAATTTTGTATGTGTTTTGGAAAAAAAAGATTATTATATAAAAAAAGAAAATCACAAATGCTTTAAGAAACGAGGAAGCTTAGTTCATCAAAATTTGTAAAAGAAAGAAAGAAGGAAAAAGAGAAGAAAAAAAGAAAAAAACTTCATCTTGCAAATTCTGGTCAGATTTCTGGTGTATTTGGACATCTCGTGGCCCACAGATGAGTACACATAAGTTCTCTTACTTTTTACTTCTGTTCTTGCACTTACCACTGGCCTTCTGCCATCATGGACCTTAGCCCCTGAGATTCAGGGCTGCTCAGATGAGATGCCAGGCTGGAGGGCAGCACTAATCTTAAGCTTTGGTCTGAATTCTGGGAAGTATTGTCATTTTTTTCCTCTCCCCATCCAAAGCAGCTTGACATGGAAGGAAGCTATCAACCTCAATCTTCTGTTGAAGGGAGAGAGGGGGGCAGAGAGAGGGACAAGGGGAGATAAAGTCTATCATCAGTCCTAAAATACACAAACATCTCTAAGCCTTTGCCAGGAAGAAGATCCAAGGAAGGTTGAAAGGGGAGCAGAAGGGGTTTCACCAGAGTTTCTTTGATTTTCCCTGCTTGGATGGTACAGAATTCCTGGGTGACATCTATGAGCTCTTATCTAACACACACACACACACACACACACACACACACACACACACTCTAAAAACAACCTTACAGATAATCCCAATATCTGCCAGATAGAAAATGTCTTATGGGAAGTCATGATACTGTGTATTCAAGCAAACCAACTTGGGGAATTTGGGGAGCCCAAGATCTAGACATCAGTTCAACAAGCAGTAATTGAGCACCTACTATATGCCAGCTAATGGTGAGTTGGTTAGGATACAAAGACCAAAATGAAATGCTTCTTGCCCTTATTTATTGGGGAAACACATGCAGATGTACTTCACTGTCCCATCTGAGCACAGGAGTTAGCCTAGAGAAGCTATACACAGAGAAGGAAAAAAAAAACATACAAATTACTTGGGCAATTACTGAGAACTAACAATGAGGGGACCTGGAAAGCTCTGTCTCATAAAATGGGGGGCTTGAGTTGAGTCTTCAAGCCGTATTTTAAAGAGTTAGAGGGAAAGGAGTACCTCAGACCTGGGAGACAGTCAGGACAAAAGATGTCAATATGGGAGATGGAGCATTCTGTACAGGAATTCAATTCAATAAACATTTATTAGGCACCTACTATGTTCAGACTGAAATGGTTGAAGAGAAGGAATGTGTAAGAAGGCTGAGAAAGGAGGAAGGGGCCCGGTGGTAAGGATCTTTAAGTGCCGAGCAAAAGAATTCATGTCTGATTCTGGAGGGATTGGGATCCACTGAAGTTTGTTGAGGAGAAGGGTGAGAGATCAGAGGTATGCTTTGGAGAAATCTCTTGGGCCTGTTTATTGGAGGATGAACTGCAGTGGGGGTGGGTAAATTGAGGCAGGGACACTAATTAGAAGACAATTGTACTAGTTCAGGGGGAAGTTGATGAGGCCTTATGAGAGTGAAGAGGAGACAAATGAAAGAGATGCTAAGGAAGTTCAGCACCTGAACAGCACCTAGCCTGATGCTACCTCAGATGGGAGACTGGGAAAAAGTTCCATGATTGGTGTTATCAATCATATTATGAGGTGAAAGGAAATTAACCCCGGGGTCATGCAGTGAGAGCTAGAAGTAACCACTGGGCAGCCCAGCTGCTCTGCGGGGATATAGGCAATGCCATGAGATTTAGAGGAAGGCAGTCCCAGCACCGTGGGAAGAGCACCTGTGGGGGATTAAATCGAAGACGTGGACAAAGTCGCACAGGATGGGCAGGCACAGGTGGGCTGCAACTGGCATCATTGGAAAGAATGTCCTCATCCAGGAAACCACAGAGCCATCAAAGTATCAAAGGAATCAATCTTTCATAAGATGGGAGGGAAAGGAGAGACAAAGGAAGGGAATAGAGGGGAAAGGAGAGGAGGGGAGGGGAGGGAAGTGAGCAGAGGGGAGACGCCAATCCAGAGCTTTGCACTCCTTTACAAGAGTGTTTGGGACAGGGGTTCTGTGGTCATCATGAGTAAGATGAGGGATACTTTTTCCTTGAAAAGAAAAAAAAGGTGATCCATCAGCAAAGGCTTCATATTTCTTTTTCGGCCTTTTTATTGTTATTGAAGTTTCCTTTTCCATCTCTCATCTCCTCTCCTTTCCCTTTTTTCCCTTATCCCATTCTTTCCTGATCTCTTCTTTCCATTGCTCCATTCCCTTCTTTCTCTCCCTCTTTTGTCTCCTCCCAGTTGTCCTAGTCTGTAGGGATTACTCTATTGGCCCCAGCTATATTCCCTCTTTCTCATCTCTTTATCACTACTTTTCCTCCCTCCATCTTTTGTTCTTTCTTTTCCTTGACTATACTATTCTGTTCTCTCTTCTTTCCTGGTCTTTTCCTATGTTGTTCTTCCTGTCCTTTTACTCCTCTTTTCCTTCTCTTTCTCTCTCCCTCTTCCTTTTTATCTCTTTCTCTCTCTCCTCATTTCCTCTCTCTTCTGCTTCCTGCTTCTGCTTAAATAGGACATGAACTCAGTAGACTAAACCAATCCAAGCTATCCTCAGGGGCAGCTGGGAAGCTCTCGGCTTTCCTCTGGTCACCTAGAGAGCCTGGTTGGACAGTTCTGCTTTATTTCCCTGTCCTGCTTCCTCACTGACAGCAGAGGAGTTGGGAAGCAAGGAGGGAGTCAATGGGGCAGAGCCTAGGGAACTTTGTGTCCCTCTCCTTAGCCTTCTCTAAGGATTCCCAAAGGGATGCTGTCCATGGGGCTTTAGCCTAGATTTGATCTGGGTCCAGCTACTGCCACATGGACTTCCCTCCCCCTTATTCTTTGCCCCAAGACTGACCCTACAGGGCCAGAGCATCACACAAGTCCTTGGTGCCCCCTGCAGGATAAAGGACAATTGAACTCTCTCTGATGGGGCTTGGCAGCAGAGACCCCCGTCCCTTCAGACCCCTGCTCCTCATGCCAGAGTAGGGAGTGGTGCCCCTTGGCTAAAACCTGCCTCTTGGAGTTTCCTACAGGTTTTGCCCCTGCTTGGAGGGCCCAGAAGGCTCTCAACTGCCCTCATTCTGACAAAGTAGTACACAGAACAACGCCTTCCTCCTCTCCCCATCCCCCACTCACATTTCTCCAGCTTAATTCTCATTTCCTCCAGTGTTCCAGGAGAATCAGTGACCAGCCCGGAGCAAACTTTCTCCTGATCAGCCAAATGAACGTGACTCCTGAGAGGAAGCTCTCAGTTCTGACCATCTGGAGATCCCCACACAGAGAAGAGGGCCAAAAGCAGCAATGAGGTGTGAGGGGAAGAGCAGCAGGTTTCAGGGCAGAGTGCTGCCTCTGCCTCCTATATGACCTGGGGTTTCCCTGCAGAAGAGTAGAGAATGTTCGTCTCCTTTGAGAGAGATGGAAACTTGACTTTGTCTTAATACATTGTTCCATGAGGTGCCACAGACAAATCATAGCAATGACTGACATGAATACAGCACCTAACAATTTGCAGCATCTGAAACATATGGTCTCATTTGATCCTCTCATCAGTTCTGGGAGGTAAAAGCTATTATTATGCCCATTTTACAGATGAGAAGACCAAGGCTGAGAGGAAAAAATTCACTCAAGCTACACAGGATCTGAGATTTGGAAGAGTCCACCCAGTACCTGAAAAGGATATTCCCATCCCCTGCCAACAAATGACCACCCAACCTCTACTTGAAGACTCCCAAAGAAGCATAAGCCATTCC
Source organism: Myrmecobius fasciatus (assembly GCA_023553655.1). Lineage (NCBI taxonomy): Eukaryota > Metazoa > Chordata > Mammalia > Dasyuromorphia > Myrmecobiidae > Myrmecobius > Myrmecobius fasciatus. The sequence goes on from JAJPUD010015355.1 coordinate 28,570, forward strand.
CTTTGAGGCAGCCCATCTCTTTTAGGGCAGCTCTAATTGTTGGGAAGGGGTCACCCCCTAACATAAGGCGAAAGTGCTACTTTTCCAGTAGTTTGTTGCTGAGTTAAAACTGCTCAGAGTCCTAAGAAAATTTTTACCTCCATTCAGAGACTGAGACAACTGCATCCTGCATATGGCAACTGTAGCATATTAGATCAACGAATAGCGGAGCTGCCTTCTGGTCATGGGACAAGCAGGATTTTTATTTATTATGGACAGAAAATAAGCACCTGGTTGCTCACCATAGGCTAAGGAAGGATCATCCAAAAAGAGGAAATATAAGGGAGAAAGAGAGGTGAAGGGACAGATTTCAGATCTGCAGCAACTTTTTGAAGTTTGAAATGATGGATAATATACTTGCTTTTGGGGAGGAGGAAGTCTAGGTGAACACAGAGTTTGGAAGTAAAGAATCAGAGAAACCATTTATCTAGCTGGGGTCAACTAGTTTGACTGAATCCTTGAACCCAGAAAGGTATCATCCATTTAGCTGTGGTCACCTAGTTGGAGTCCTTGCATCCAGGAAGGTGTGAGTTAAGAACAGCTTGGATCCACTCAGCATTGAAAGCATTCGTTCAACACAGGAACTCCGAATGTAGCTTTTGGGGAAAGTTCCTGAGACCAGAAGCAGACACCAAAGTTTCCATGGCCACAGTTGTGAGTTTTCCCAAGTACATACGTTTTTCTTATTTATGTACCTCCATGGCAGGTTTCTGTAGTTGTGACCCTTATATCCCATGGATATTGAGTGCATTAGAGGGAACCTAGAGTCCAGGATTATAGGTGGATTGTGATGCTTCTAGAATCCTGATTTGCTTTAATACATGAATCCCTGGGATACTATTTCTTTTGCCTCATCATTGAGGAAATGTTGTGTTTAAGAAATAAAATATATACATCTAAAAATTTTAAAAATAATATTTTGCATAAATGACAAGCTGAGAAATTGAGTAGGGGCAGTTGTGTCCCTGAAACACATTTACTACTGTAATTATTTAAAAAAATGACTATTTAGTGATGTTCCTTTTCTGAAAATCTGGATCTGGCCATTTGAGAACAGGCTGGAGGGATCCAGCTAGCTAAGAGAGAGGAGAGGTATCCATCTGCCTTGTGTGATACAGCACCTATACTTTGGATGATCAGAACCTACACAAACATTTATTTTTTTAATTTTATTTATTTTAAGGCTGAAGTTGCCCTTCTACGACTTTTACTTTTTACTTCTTGTTTTGCCCTCTGGGGCTAAGCAGACAAGTTTAATCCTTCTTCCACAACTACATGGACACAGCTCACATGCGTTCCCTCAGTCTTTTCCAGACTAAACATTCGCAGTCCCTCCACCCCATCCTCCCATGACACGAAGTCCACACGCTCTCCTGGTCGCCTTCTTTGGAGGTAGTTCCCAGAACTGAATGCAATTCTTCACATGTGATCTGACCAGGGCAGAGGGATCAGAACCAGCCGCTCCCTTTTCTTGGAAGTAATGCTCCCTCTTAATGCAGCCCCAGCTTCTAGGAATTGCTGACAGAGCTTCTCATGAGGAGTTTCTTGCTCCTACTTAGGCTTCCAATGACGAGCCCATCCCTGGGAGCCCATCTTTTCTCCTTAGTGAAGACATGAGAAGAGAACCAATAAGTTCTATTGGTTCTGCTGGGCTTTTGTGGGAGAGGTCTTTCTTCCTGGTAGTCCAGGGAGATACAGTCAGTGCCATGATGACCCTCACCAGATTTACAGTCACTCAGGTTCAGGGTTTCCTCCACGCTCACTCACAGCTAGATTTATGGGATCTGGAAGGAACCTCAGAGGTTTAGTCTAACAGAGAGGGAAACTGGAGCCCATTGAGGTAGCCGAGCCAAGTCCTCCGACTTCAGGTCCAGTACTTTGTTAGATTCCCTGCTCCACTCTGCCTCTTCATCTGTCGGCAGTCTGCTCGAGTTGGGTATCCCATCCCCCCAGGCCCAGCCTTGGTTCCTGGCCTCCATACCCATCTGGTCCATCCCACCTCCAAGCAGGGCAAGGCTGTCTCTCGGGCACCTCTTCGGCACCTGCATGTGAGGAAGGGGCAGCAAAGAAGCTATTTGTTCTTTCAGGATGGAAAGCTAATCCCCAGCTTCTTTAAGAGCTCTCCCTGCCAACTTGGAGAACTCGATAACATTGTTCCCACAAGCCCATCCAGATGGGCTTTTTTCCAGCTGCCCTGTAGGTGACCAGCTGAGAGTTACCCAATCATTCTCTTGGTGGGCCTTCTCCCAGGAGAAACTTAATGACTTTCTTTACATATTTGTTCTATTAAGAGCCAAACCCACCCACAGACTAAAAGAGCAGACTTTCTGGGCTTCCATTGGGTGTTTCAAAACCTCAGTACAAATAGGGGATTAAATATGGCCCCCTGACTTGCAGTCTTTAGTCAGGAATTCTGCACATGCGCAGAGCGCTATGCACTCTGTCTCTTCTCTCTACTGCTGGCTCTCTCCTCTCGTCTGTCTTTGTTTCTCTTTATGTCTTTCTGTCTCTTCTCTCTGGCTCTTTCCTTCTTTTGTCTTTGTTTCTCTTTATGTCTTTCTGTCTCTTCTCTATGGCCTCTCCTTCTCTTGTCTCTTTCTTTCTCTTTATGTCTTTCTGTCTTTTCTCTCTGGCTCTCTCCTTCTCTTGTCTCTTCCTCTTTATGTCTTTCTGTCTCTTCTCTCTGGCTCTTTCCTTCTTTTGTCTTTGTTTCTCTTTCTGTCTTTCTGTCTTTTCTCTCTACCTCTGGCTCTCTCTCTGTGTCTCTTTATTTCTCTTTGTTTTTCTGAATCTTCTCTTTACCTCAGGCTCTCTCCTCTGTCTTTTTCTCTGTCTCTTCTCTCTACCTCGGTCTCTGTCTCTGTCTCTGTCTCTGTCTCTCTCTCTCTCATAAGCTCTATCCCCCAATTCAGGCTCAGAGATCTAGTTTTGAGGACTGTGAAGCTTTATTGAAGTCTTCAAGAAGCATCACTCCTTTGGTCCTCAGACTCATGGAAGCCAAAGGGGAAAAGCAAAACAAAACATCCCTCCACAAAACCTCCCAAAACAAAACATTGTCTTTTTATTTCTAGTCCAAGGCTCCTCAAGCTATAACCCAACTAGTCTCCCCAGACCCTCTTGGAAAGGAAGGGAATAAACATTAATTGAGCATCTACTGTGTGCCATGTCCCATGTTCTGCTATTTACAAATGTTATCTCATTTAATCCATGCCAACTTTTTGAAGTTAGTGCTATTATTATGTCCATATTACAGATGAGAATACTGAGGCAACAGGGCTCATTGATTTGCCTAAGAACACATGGCTAAGAAGTGAGGTTGGATTGAATTTAGGACTTTCAGACTCCACTCAGTGCGTTGTATTCTCCTGGGAATGGCCAGGGTTCAATCGAATCAGTTGGGCAGTCAGTCAGCAAGCATTTTTAATTTCCAATACTATAAGTCATTTGTTTCATCCTCTTCTACTCCTCTCCAGAATCCAGTAATGCCCTCTGGCACATTTAATGGAGTTGATTAGTTGGATGCTCCCTTGCAGAGAGCTGGAAATTGAGGGAATCGGAGACAGATACCATTAAATTTGGATGGGGAAGGGAGAATAACTTGGAATTTGGGGTAAGGCCAGATCGGTCCTCATCTGGGGAGCTCTGAGCAGCTAGGGAGATGTCTAGGGGCAGACAGCCTCCCTGGCCACGGCAGAAGGCAGGCAAGTGCCTAAAGGCCACCCTACCATTTGTTCTCAGGGCCAGCCCAGGCTACATCATGGTGACTTTCTTTTCTCTCCCCATAGTATTCTTGGTAACCTCTCGCCCAAGAGCAGTAGAATGGAGGGCCATAAACAGTCCTTTGGCTTTCTCAATTCTCTTCCTGGGCACTCAGCTGGGCTAACAAAACCACATCTTTCTTTGTAAGATGTCAGTTTGTTCCTCATCATAGGAGTGTGCAAACAGAGACTGGGAGCCTCTGGAAACCATGGGGGATTTGTTGGAGAGGAGATGACCTCAGAGGTTCTTGCCTCTCTATGGCTGCCTCTGTTGCCTAGCAACCAATCTGAAAGCGATGGGAGAAAATCCACACCATCGAGGTCTGGCCATTATTTCCAGTCCAACTCAACTTAAGTCCTAACTGCCGCTCCCCCATCCAAGAAAACTACGCTCATCACAGAGAACAGGCAGAGAGGTGTCTATCCCCAGAAATGGATGTGACAAATTGTAACTCCAGGACTTCATTTATTTTTGGAGTTTTACTAATTTTTTTTTTAGAAATACTCTTATTTATTTCTTGGCATCCCCCTGCCCCAGAACCCCTTTCCTCCAACCCAGAACCTTCCCTCAGGGAAGACTGGCAAATCTGGAACCTCCTCTGGACTCTTTTGCCACCTGGATGTTCAGAGTTAAGTTCATCTGACGATGGGAGCCACGATCCATACGTAGGTGCTTTAGTCTCTTCACCAGAGAGTGTCGTTCAGTTGTTTCACAACTCTTTGTAACCCCATTTAAAGTTTTCTTGACAAAGACATTGGAGCAGTTTGCTGTATCCTTCTCTAGGACATTTTACAGATGAGAAAAACTGAGGAAAAAGGGGTTAAATGACCTGTCTAGGGTCACATAGCTAGTAAGTATCTGAGGCTGGACTTGAACTCTTCCTCTCTCCTGTCCCTGTCCTATTCACTTCATCATCCCCTAGCTGCCCAGGGATGGGCTTTTCATTATCTGTTCTCTGGAACCAACATTTCAGTTAAGCTCCAATTGGCTGACTTTGAGGACTTTTGCCATTTGAATGATTGCCTTTATTTTTTTTTTCCTTGGTTCTACTTTCTTTGCTCTATCAGTTCATATAATTCTCACCATGTTTCTCTGAATCTCTCTTATCTGTTTTTTGTTTTTTGTTTTTTTTTTAACAGCATCATAACATATCATTACTTCTTACCCCAGTTGGGCCATTCTTTAATCCACATGTATCCACTTGGTCTCCAACTTTTTCTTTCAACACAAAGATGATGTTGTGAATATTCTGGTATAAACAGTACTTTACTTTTCCGTCTTGGACTTCCTTACACAAAAAGGAAACCCCCAGGGTAGAGACCTAGGTGTGCCTGCTCCTAATCTCAGTTCACAGTTTTCAAGACATCTGGAAACAATGAGGAGAATTATTGGACTCCACCCTCATCACCACTGCACCACTCCCTGTACATTCTCTCTCTCTCTCTCTCTCTCTCTCTCTCTCTCACACACACACACACACACACACATGCACTCCTGAACAGTGAAATCTGAAGAGTGTCACTTAATCCAAAAGCTGTTTCTAATGTGCTGTGCTGGGACCTAGACTCTAAACAGGACTATCCACGTCCTGCTGGTCCCACATAGATGGCTATCGGGCAGATACATTGGACTTCAGTACAATTCATGAATCCTTGCTAAGTCTGGTCTTTCAGTATCTAGGGTCTCCTTATCCTGGACCATGTTTGCTCCATACTGGGCCCCTTTCCCCATGAAGGACTTCCTCCTAGTGCTTTTATTTTATGGAGGGGTCCAGGCCATCAAGAGTCATTCTCTTCCAAGCTGTTTCTGACTCTGGACTTCACTATCTTCCCCTTTCTGCTCCATTTCTCTATTGTCTTCGTCCATTAGAATAAGAGCTCCTTGCTTATAGATGTATTCCCAGCTGACACTTAATTGTTGTTGTTTGTCCTTCATTTTCAAAGAGGACCAATGACATCAGGGCCATGTTTTGACTTGTGCATAAACTGGACTTAAATGAGGCAGAGCTGCACAAAATCCTCAGCCCCATTCTCTTCCAGCCTCCGGCCTCCAGATTCAGGACAAAAATCAAAACTACTGACCCTGGCTTGGGATACACCGGGTGACTTTGGAGTCTTTGATGTCTGACCCAGTTCTAAGGGCTCCACAGTATCCACAGCCACTAGAACAAATTGTTCTCATCCAGCCATTCCACTGGGGGAAGTCTTCACACAATTGGGGTAGACATCCTCTAACTCACCACTGGGTTTGAGGCCCATTGGTTATCCTCTACCTGTTTTAGTCCATCTGCCAAAACAGCGTCCTGGGGTGCGGTTGCTATTTATGCTATAGCTTCTTGGAGCCACAGGCAAGAGTTGGAGGAAGATGGAATCACAGGTGGATGAGCAGCCATCACCCAAGTGATCCTAATATTTCCCAAACTTACTCCCAACACTTAATAAGTGTTTAATAACTGTCTGATGCCTTACTTACTGGTGTTTGAGGCATTCTGCAAAGCATTGTCTTAGACTGGGGGAAGAGGAAGAAGTACCAAGACACAAACATTATCACCTCCCCTCTAGATGCTTCTAGTCTTCTGGGGCTAGACAAAAAAACCCACCACAGATAAGTCAGTTCTAAGTATATTTAAAAAGATGATAGAAAGCAGAATTTGAGCTGTGCTGTGAAGGAGCCTGAAGAGCAGAGGTGGGGAATTCATTCCAGGAGCCTCCTCCCACCACACTCTCTACTATTCAGCCATCATAGAATGGGCTGTGGGCAGTTCCTTCCATGTCCTGGCTCTCTCCCCCGTGTCTTAAATCCTCCTTCTCCAAATCTGTCTTTCAGTGTCCCTGGTCTCCTGCCTGGACTTTCAGTCCTTCCCACTTTGGCTTCCACCCTCAAGTTGTCTGTCTTGTCTCTATTTACCTACATAGGGATGTATTGTCTCTCCCATTACAGCATAGGGGATGGTTTTATAAGGTTTTTTTCCTATCTTTGTGTCCCCAGGACCTATCACAGGACTTGGCATACAGTAGGTGCTTAATAAATATATTAAAAATTCATTGATTAAAAAAATAAAAAATAAAAATTCATTGCTCGATTGACCAGGAGGCATCCTGTAACTCTCCCTAACAAAAGCTGCAGGCACAATCTATTCCTGTCATTTCTTACTTTACCAAAAAAAAAAAAAAAACCCAAAAACCCCAAAAAACAAAACTCCAAAGTCTTGTGATCAATCAGAATTCAGGGGTGCTTTTAATAGCTTTCCCCTCAAGATTTCTTCTTTGATAATAGGGACATGAGGCCAATGCCTCCCTCTCATTTACCTGCATAAACTCCTTCTACCCTGCCTAATGAATATTCCTTATCTCCCGGCAGGAGATTTTTACCCACATTTTTACCCACAATGCCCCAGAAGGATAAGGAGAGGCAATCAGCAGAACTTCCCTTTCCCACTTCAACTGTCAGTTCAGAAATTCTGACTGAGCAGTCCCTCTTCCCCCAAGCTCCCTGTGTCTCAAAACAGGGATTACCTGGGTAGGGCATTAGGGCAGGGCAGGGCTCTGTCTTAATTGTCTTTAGAGCTCCCTAGGGAACCACTTCAACTCTGCCTCCTTAGAGGTCAGTCCCATCTTATCACTCAGGAGCTTCCTGGACTTTGAGGTTCCCAGACTCCAGGATGGAAGTGTGTGTGGGGGGGAGAGATACTACCTCAGCCCCTTTGTCCAACTCCTCACCACACAATTAAGTAAAGACAGTAAGCCATCTCTGAGTTTAGCTAATTATTCTTTTTTGACTATATATCACACCACCATTAAACGTGCAGTACTTAATGTCCCAGAGCACTCAGAGATCCGCTGACAAGCTGAGTGATGGCTAGATGCGTCAGAGCTTCAGAGAGTTCTGCCAGCCTGGGAAGCGACTGACTTGGCTTCTGGGTCAGGTGGGTCTTGGATTGTTCATCAGGGAGATAGATGATGGCTTAGCTTCCACAAGGCTCTCTCAAGTCCTTTCAAGCAAAACTGTGCTGGAGTCAGGCAGTGCCAGACTCTGAAAGCCGGTTGTTAAAATTTCCATTTGGATATTTACAGCCCAGAAATCAGCAAATGCTCCAAATCAAGGCTTGATTTATTTTGTTGATTGTCTAGTTTTAAGAAAGTGAAGGTGAAAATGTTCATAATGAGATCAAGCTTAAAAGTGTGTCTTGCTTTGTGACTATCCAGTTAAATACTTACCAGCACTCCATTTCTGCTAATAAAACACCTCTTCCAGTGGTATCATGGGAAGAGCAAGGACACGGATTCTGATGTCAGTAGTGAGTATATAAAAAATAATAGCAGAATTTGAGCTGTGCTGTGAAGGAACTTGGGGATACTAAAGGGCAGTGGAGGAGGGAGTTCACTCCAGGAACCCTTCCCACCCCACTCTACAGTTCAGCCATCATAGAATGGGCTGTGGGCAGTTCCTTCTATGCCAGATGCCATGTCCTGACTCTGTCCCCTGTGTCTTGAATCCTCTCTCCTGGGTTTGCTGTGAGTATGAAAACTGGTTCTGCCCCTTCCTAATTGTGTGAATTTGGACAAGTCTGTACCCCTTTTGTAAAATGGGGATTATGATAGCTCCTTCCTCCAGTACCATGGGAATACAAGTATTCAAAGACTCTAAACCACTGTTGAAAAGGAGCTCCAATGAATGAGTATGCATCCTTTCCATAAGGACTTGCTCGAGGAGAGGAGGATGTCAGGTGCTGGGGAAGATTCAGAGATGGAGCAGATGGGACTTTGGTGTTCTGGGAACCCAAGATCATGAATGGAAGCCAAGGACAAAAGAGAGATAGTCAATGACCTCAAATCCTGTGCTCAGCACACTCTGGAAGCAACAGAAAGTTCAGGTCGTACTGTCCTGGCAAACTGGCTCCCTTCCAGGCAGTGTCGGGAAGTCCTCAGCTTTGTCCTTTGTGGAGTGAGACAGCTGGACCTGGTGGACCTTCCAGCTCTAAAGGTATGATCCTATGATCCCATGATCTCCTTAAGAAATCAAACAATTGAATGGTATTTTCTGGTGACTGAATTTGGTCTTTTTCCTTTAAATTGGAAATTTTAGGAAACCTTAACTGGGAAGTCACTCTAAATGTCAGTCAACAAACATTTATAAGTACCTACTATATGCCAGGAACAGCACTAAGCTCTGGAGCTGCAAAGACAGGGAAGACAACCTGCAAACACCTAGATACAAACAAGACATTTGCTGTTCACTTGTGTCTGACTCTTTGGTTTATTTCTTTTCTTTTCTTTTCTTTCTTTCTTTCTTTCTTTCTTTCTTTCTTTCTTTCTTTCTTT
>JAJPUD010015356.1:0-17576 GCA_023553655.1 Myrmecobius fasciatus
CTCTCTCTCTCTCTCTCTCTCTCTCTCTCTCTCTCTCTCTCTCTCTCGCTCTGTGTGTGTGTGTGTGTTTCTCTCTGTCTCTCTCTCCCTCTCTTTTCTTCTTTCTCTTGCTTTCTCTTTCTTTATATATAAAATATACGTATGCATATATACATACACACACATACATAGGTATATTATATATGTGTGTATACATATATTATTCTGGTTCTATCTTGCTATCTCATTTGTATTATGATTGTGAAATGTATAGATATATGCATATATGTAGATGTAGAGAGCATCACAAGTATCACAAAAGATGAGATGATATATATGTATACATAAACTCATATGATAGCAGTAGTAGGTAAGATTTGTAAAGCATCTACTATATTCCAGGTACTGTACTGAGCACTTTATGATTAATATCTTATTTGATCTTCCCAACAAACTTGATAGATTCTATTATTATGCCAATTTTACAGACAGGGAAACTGAAACAAATAAAAGTTGAGTGACTTGATGAGGGTCTTGCATCTAGTAAATGAAATGGCTGAGATCATATGTGAACTCAGATCTTCCTGATTTCATGTCTGCCATTCTATTCACTGCGCCTCTATAAGTAATTGAAATAATCAGGTATAGGGAGGGAAATTTAGGTTTAGTATAAGAAAACACTTCCAAACCATCAGAATTTTCCAGAACTGAAATGAACTGTCTTAGGAGGAGACAAACAGCCAAATATCATTGTAATGACAAATGTAAAAGAAAGTTGGAGGAAGAATATGAAAACTGGATTCTTTAGATTGATCTTAATTATTCTGGTATTTTCTAATTGTATGTTTTTCATTTCTCTATATCTGAGTTTCTCCTTCTCAGAAAGCCTCTTCTGAGTCATAATATCCCAGGATATGTCAAAGCAGACTCAGTGAAATGTTTGCTTTATGTTCCTTGCTTTTGTGTAGTCATTACTCTGTAGTCTGAGACATATATACCTTTTATTCCTCTTTAAATCCCTTTTTATAATGTGACATTTTTTCCAGATTATTATTAAAGTCTTGTTTACTTTTTTCCATTTTATTTCACCCTAGGTGATGACTGAGGAATTGATGTCAACATTAATACTTTCACTTATCTAGTGCTGCTTACTAGGATGTCGTAAACTCCTTGGTAGATGGTTCATGAATTTCCTGGATTATATCCATTGTGATTAAAAAGTAGCATTATTATTACTACTGATATTTGACATTTATGTGACTGTTAAGGTTTACAAAGTGCTATAAATATAATATCTCATTTGGTCCTCACAACAACTACTCAATGAAATAGAAAATGATTTTATCTCCACTTGACAGATGAGGATCCTAAGGCTGAGCATATTTAAGTGATTTGTTCCTATCTTATAGAATCTCATGATCCAAGTTAGACATTCTTCCTATAATACATTCTGCCTAACTGATGGCAATAGCATTATCTCACCTTTTAAAGCTCTTTATTGTTTAATTATTTTTATTTACTTATTTTGAATCCTGACTCATGATTCAATCTTAATTAGAACATCATTTTAACAAAAAAAAAAATCCCAGGGGAGTTGGTAACTTACAGTCTTCATGCGATTTCTTGGTCACTGAGAGGATAATGATTTGTCTAGGTTTCTACAGCCATTTTGTTTCTAAAATGGGACTTGAACCCAAAACTTCATAGCACAAAACCCCACTTTCTATGAGCCAGCCTGCATTGCTTCTTAGTACATTTTTACTGTACTAAGTACAGTACTAAGTAAGTACATCACTATTGGAGAAATGGAAAATCCGGGATGAAATCCTTTGTCTAAGGTAACAAGCAATGGTAAGAGTCTTAAATATCAATTTTTTGGCTCTAAATGGGGTGATATTTCTATTATACTATGCAGTGATCTCAAGGATGATAGAGCATCAAGGTAGATTCTTGTCAAATTCTGACAAGAACCTTACAAACAAAATATCCTCCATTACCTTTTCTTCTTCCTTTTCTATTCAATTAACATCACTTCTTTAGACCTATTGCCATTACTTATTCAAAAACATTAACAAACTATAGGCAAGTTCTGGGAAATATGGAAAAATAAATAAGACATGTGCTCACAGAACTCACAGTCTAGCAGGGGAATAATCACATGAACCAATTGAAATAATACAATATGATTCTAGAAAATACATGAGAGATGAAGAAAGAGATGAAGCCATAGTATCATTTGAGAGGAAAACATTATAGCCAATAAGATTAAGGAAGTATTCATGGAGAAAGGGGCATTCATTATGTCTGGTACTTGAAGAATGAGCAGAATTTTAAGAGGTAAATAAAGTTTTAGGAATCAATTTGACCTCCTTGCTATTTCCTCTTCAGGGCATTCCCCCCACTTGCCTTCCTGACTTTGCCTAGCCTCTCTCTATGCTTAGAATGTCATTCTTTCTCTCCCTTTGTATCCCCTATCTCCCTTCACTTCTCATTTCAAGTAATATTTTAGCATAGGAAGCATTTTTTTTAAATCTCACTATCAATTTTATCTTCTTATAAATGGTTGCAGCCTTTATACATCACATATTGACTTATCTCTGTTTTTTCTAGTAGAGTACAAACTACTTGAGGGACAGAAGTAATTTTATTTTTAGTCTTTGTACCCTTAGATACTAGTTTAGTGCCATACAAATACCATATACTGAAATGACTATTTGTTTAATTTGAACTGAGATAATTATACTAGTGTACGAAGAAGAGCAATCTGGATGAAGTCTGTATTAGATTATAGAAAGATAAGGCACAGTTTGAGTCAAAGAAGATGAAGTGATGATTTGTACATTCCTGGATAAATTCTAGGCAAGCAATGTGGTGTCATAGAGCCCAAATTAGACTTGGAATCAAGAGAGATGTGGACTAGAATCCTACACTTATTGGTGTCTGACCTATGCAAGTCACTTGGATTCTGAAGCTAATTGTCCCATCTATGAAAAAGAGAGAAGGATTCCTGTTTCACACATTATGTGTAAAGATAAAATGAGACATAACTGGTTTAAATGATTAATTTACAAAAACAATTAACCAACGAATAGGCCATAATTAAGCTTCTGTTAAGTAGCCTTTTTCTAATTCCCTTTATTGCTAATGCCTTCCCTATTTTATATCTCTAATTTATATATGTTTTATCTACCTATCTTCTAATAATTTATCATTTTTACATGATTTGAATGTTGTCTCCTCCATTATACTGTGAATTCCTTCAGGGCCTAAACTATCTTTTACTTCCTATTGCATCTTCAGCACTTAGTATAGTGCCTATAACACATGTTGTTGCTGTTCAGTTGTTTTTATGAGCCATGTTCAACTCTTTGTGATCCCATTTGAGGTTTTCTTGGCAAAGATCCTGGAGTGGTTTGTAATTTCCTTTTCTAGATCATTTTACAAATGAAAAAAACTGGGGCAAACAGGAAGTAAATGACTTGCCCAGGATCACACAGCTAATAAATGTCTGAGGTCAAATTTGAACTGAGGTCTTCCTGGCTCCAAGTCTGGTACTGAATCTATTGAGCCACCCAGCTATCCTTAACTCTAAAATATAGTGTTTATAAATGTTTCTTGATTATATTCCAGATACTGTTAAATAATGAAATATCACATAATGTTCTTCCTTTTGATTTTTATTTTAAGCACCATATTCCCCAGTTCAAGAACCTCACTTTTTCAGGGGAGGAGTGAATGAAAGCAAAAGCTAAGGAATGTCCCATTTCCCTGTCTTGGATCATCTCCTTTTATTTCAATTAATATGATTTAATCATATTCCATAAGTTCAATTATCACCTCTCTCCTGAACTCCAACATTGCATCAAAATTTACTACTATAAATATCCACTTGGGTATCCAATATTTTATTATTGTTGTTATACCAATTGATTATTTTAATATTTTTTCTAATCAATAAGCATTTTCTCTTCCTCCATTTTATTGTTAAAAAAATCAAGAAAACCTTCCTGATAAATATAAATAATCACAATTTTTTAGTATAGGAAGCAAAGCAAATTTTCACATTGGCAATGATCAGAAATGAAAATCTCAATGTTTGTTTTAAGTCTATCACCTCTCTGGCAAGAAATGACTAATAAATTTTATATTTGATCTTTGTTTAACCACTGATCAAAGTACTAAAATTTTTCTAATTTTTTTAGACTTGTTATCAATATCATGTAAATTATCCTTCTAATTCTGTTCATTTCATTCTGAACCACTGCATAAGTGTTTTTCTCAATTTCCTCTGAAATTTTCAATTTTATTCTTATGGTAGAATAATATTTCATTAATTCATATGCCATAATTTGTTTTTCCATCCCCCAAAGCATGAGCATCCCCTTAAGTTTCTAAGGTTTGTTTGTTTTTTCTTTTGTTTTGTTTTACTATTACCAAAAAAAAAGATCTACAATGAATATCTATATATAATGAGTCATTTTCTTCTTAATTTGATTTTTTTGTGATTGGTTAGTTGATTATCTTTCATTCTTTAAGAGGACCAGAATGAGATCACAATATGCATCTGACCATAACTAACCAAACTAATATAATTTTAATATGGATAATGTCATTTAGTATGTGCAAAGTATTATTGTGAGGTCTCTGGCTCCACTCATTGACAAAATCTATTATGTCCAGGGGCAAAAAAACATTTAGAAGATTTTTTATAATCTTCTAGAGATATATGTTATTCACACTTTAACACATTCATGATAAGAAATCTGCTCTCTTCCACTAGGTTCTTCTGTATTAATTTTTCCTGTTATGCCTTATTTGTATAATTTCTCCTTTTTATGTCTCCCCACAGTTTCATTTTTTAAATTATTTATTTATTTGTTTGTTTATTTATTGGGTGAGATGTTTGGGGTTAGTGTCTGAGGTCAAATTTGAATTTGGGTCCTCCTGATTTCAGGACCTTTCCTATATCCACTGTGCCATCCAGGTGTCCCTTGTTTCTTTTCATTTTTTTTTTTAGAATTTTAGTTTTTTGTTTTTTTTAGAATCATCTTATACTCAGCTCAGTCCACACCTTTCTTTTTTTTTTTATTAAAGCTTTTTATTTGTATAACATATGTATGGGTAGTTCCCCAACATTGATCTTTACAAAGCTTTCCATTACAAATTTTACCCCCAGTCCCCTCCCCTCCCCTAGATGGCAGGAAGTCCACTACATGTTAATAATGTTGAAATGCTTGAGAAGTTATGCAATAAAAATCCTATCTACAAGAAAAAAAAAAAGAATCAGAGAAAGGCAACACAATGCAAGCAAGTGTCAATAGAGATCATGAAAATGTTACGTTGTGGTCCATATTTCATTTCCCTCTCTCTGGGTGTATATGGTTTTCTTCAGTGAACAATTGGAACTGGTTTGAGACAATTCTTTGTTGCAGAGAGCCATGTCCATCAGAATTGATCATCATGTAATACTGTTGTTGCTGTGTATGATCTCCTGGTTCTGCTCGTTTCACTCAGCATCAGTTCATGCAAGTCCCTCCAGGCCTCTCTGAAATCGTCCTGCTGGTCGTTTCTTACTGAGCAATAATATTCCATAACATTCATATACCATAATTTATTCAGCCACTCTCCAATTGATGGGCATCCCTTCAGTTTCCAGTTTCTAGCCACTACAAAAAGGGCTGCCACAAACATTCTTGCACATGTGGGGCCCTTTCCCTCCTCTAAGATCTCTTTGGGATATAGGCCCAGTAGAAACACTGCTGGGTCAAAGGGTATGCACAGTTTGACAACTTTTTGAGCATAGCTCCAAATTGCTCTCCAGAATGGTTGGATCCATTCACAGTTCCACCAACAATGTATTAGTGTCCCAGTTTTCCCACATCCCCTCCAACATTCATCGTTATCTTTTCCTGTCATTTTAGCCAATCTGACAGGTGTGTAGTGGTACCTCAGAGTTGTCTTAATTTGCATTTCTCTGATCAATAGTGATTTGGAGCAACTTTTCATATAACTAGAGATGGTTTTAATTTCATCATCTGAAAATTGTCTGTTCATATTCCTTGACCACTTATCTATTGAAGAGTGGCTTGACCACACCTTTCTTTCAAACTATGGAAATAATGATGACAATCATGAGTATTGCTAATATTTTCATATATATGAAATAAATAATTGAACTTTATTGAGTCCTTTATAATTAATATTTTATGTTCACCTTATGTTTTTCTTGTGTATGTCAAATTTTCTTTTAATTTCTGGAATGTTTTTTGTCACAAAAACATAAAAGTCTTTGAGTTTGTTAAATATTTTTTTTTTCATTCAGGATTATACTTAAATTTACTGGAAGGTATAAGGTATAATTGGTATTTTTTTATTGATAATGATTTAGAACATTATTTTTTCCATAAAATCACTGGTAGTTTTAATTTCTTCTTCTGAAAATTGTTCATTTCCTTTGATTAGTTGGCAATTGTAAAAAAAAAAAAAAAAAAACCTTGTGTTCTTATGAATTTAACTCATTTCTCTAAATATTTGAGAAATGAAACAGATACTTACAGTAAGTTTTCTTCCTCCCAGTTTTCTTCTTTATTTATTATTTTATTTGCATTGGTTTTGTTTGTGTAAAGACTTGTTTTCATTTTATATAATCACAATTATTAATTTCACATGCTGAAATGCTTTCTCTGTCTTGTTTCATTCTAAATTCTTCCCTTTCTATGAATCTGACAGATACATTATTCTATGATTTCCTAAATTGCTTTTGTACCACTTTTTTTTTCTTCTAATCTTTGATATTATGTGTTATGTGAAATTTTAGTCTATACTATTTTTCCAATGATTGTAGCAGTTTATCATTAAGTTCTTCCTCACACACACATTTTGGTAATTTGCTCATTTTTTTCAAACTATTTATATTTTTTAAAAATATTTTTATTAATTTTTTTTGGTGTTTTTATACAAAGTTTATGAGGATTGTTGTAGGTCACAGAACTACTGAGAAGAACCAAGTCTTTTATACTTGATCGTTACACATTCTTGCTGTTATTCTGTACAATGTTTTCCTGGTTCTGCATTCATTCAGCATCAGTCATGTAAATCTTTTTAGGATTTTCTAAAATTAGCTTGTTCATTATTTTTATAGTACAATTATATTCCATTTCATAAATTTTCATAAATGTTTCATAAATCACAACTTATTCAACCAAACCCCAACTGATGGGCATCTAATTAATTTCCAATTTTATGTTACCACAAAAAGAGCTGCTACAAACATTTTTGCATATGTAGGTCCTTTTCCCTTCATTATGATTTTTTTTTTGGAATATAGACCCAGTAGTGGCACTATTGCGTCAAAGGGTATACACGATTTGATACTTCTTTGGGCATAGTTCCAAATTGCTCTCCAGAACGGTTGGAACAATTCACAACTCCACCAGCAATGTATATGTCCAGTTTTCCCATATAATCTCCAACATTTATCATTATATTTTTCTGTCATCTTAGCCAATCTAAGAGTGTGAGGTAGTATGTCATAGTTGTTTTAATTTGCATTTTTCTAATCAATAGTGATTTAGAACATTTTTTATATAACTATAGATGGCTTTAATTTCTTCATCTGATAATTGCCTGTTCATATCCTTTGACCATTTATCATTTGAAGAATGACTTATATTCTTTTAAATTTGATACAGTTCATTATATATTTCATATATTACATATTTTAAAAATTTAGAAACACTATAAAAAGTTTGCCAGCTTTGTATTTCTTTTTTAATCTTGTTTATGTTGATTTTGTTCATACAAAACCTTTTTAATTTAATGTAATCAGTTGTCCATTTTATATTTTATAATGTTCTCTAGTTCTTCTTTGTTCACAAATGCCTCCCTTCATCAAAGATATTATTATCCCTTGCTTTCCTAATTTACATATTGTATCACCCTAGAACCCCAAATCATGTACTCATTGTGAACTTATTTTGGTGTAAGTTATGAAATGTAGGTCTATGCTGAGTTTCTGACATATTATTTTTCTAGTTTTTCCTAGCAATTTTTATAAAATAGTGAATTCTTATCAC
Source organism: Myrmecobius fasciatus (assembly GCA_023553655.1). Taxonomy (NCBI): domain Eukaryota; kingdom Metazoa; phylum Chordata; class Mammalia; order Dasyuromorphia; family Myrmecobiidae; genus Myrmecobius; species Myrmecobius fasciatus. The sequence continues at coordinate 8,055 of JAJPUD010015356.1, forward strand.
AGAAACTAGAGTTTTAGAGTTTATCAAGTAGTAGATTACTATAGTCATTGATTATTGTATCATGTGTATATAACCTATTTCACTGATCCACAACTCTATTTCTTAGCCACTACCTAATGGTTTTAATGACTGCTGCTTTATAATAGAGTTTTAGGTCCTGTACTGCTAAGCCACCATCCTTTGTAAGCTTTTTTTTATATTTCCCTTAATATTCTTGCCCTTTTGTTCTTCCAGATGAATTTTGTTATTATTTTTAGCTGCATAAGATAATTTCTTGGCAGTTTGATTAGTAGACCAATTTATGTAGAATTGCCATTTTTATATTAGTTCAACCTACACATGAGCAAAATTTATATTTTTCCAATTTATTTGTGTGAGAAGTATTTTGTAATTGTGTTCATATGGTTTGTCTTGGCAAGCAGACACCCAAATATTTTATTTTGTATGCAGTAATTTGAAATCGAATTTCTCTTTCTATCTCTTGCTGCTGAGCTTTGTTAGGAATATACAGAAATGTTGATGATTTGTGTGGGTTCCTATTTTTTAGCTTGAACTTTATGATAAAGCTGGGATCTGTTCACCTGATTGTGGGGTATAGACTTGTTCATCCTGCTGTTTTCAAACCTAGTTCTGGGATCTGTAAGTGTTAGGAGCTTTCAAGGGCGTGAAATCCAGGGAGATATATGGTCTCTGCTTTCCAAGCCCCCTATCCCCTACATTCTCAAGCACTAGTGGTTGACTCTGAAACTGTGACCAAGTCTCCTGATCTCTTATGACCCACCATCAGTTCTCTTTTCCTCCCTGAAATTAACACCCAGAACTGCATAGGGGCGATATGGTTGACAATTAACACCAGCTATACCTGATGCCAGCAATGAATCCCTTGTAATCCCTTTCTGGCCAGTTGACTGATTTCCTTACAGTCTCTGCTCTGAGAGCTCCTGAAGGTGATGCTTTTGTTAGTTCATAGGTGTGCTCCAGAAAATCACAGAGAGACCCCAGGATTGCAGACGTCCCCTGGCAACCACTGGCCTTCTCTGGCTGGAAAAATGTCCCACACTGAACTTTGTGTGCCTCTGTCATCCCCAAAATTGGAATTAAGGAGTGATTTCAATTTTATTTTTTGCTTTGGGGAGAGGAATGTTGAAAAAGTTCAGTTGTTTTGCTGCCTCTAATCTCCCATCTTTACTCTGCCTCTCATTTTTCTCTTTTGTTATCTTTGCCAATCTGCCACTTGTGAGGCAAAACTTCAGAGTTAGTTTAATTTGCATTTCTCTAATTATTAGTTGCTTGGAGCAATTGTCCCCATAAGGTTGTTGATAATTTGGATTCATTCCTTTGACAACCAGCTGTTCATATCCTTGGACCATTCATAAAATGGGAAATGGCATCTATTCTTATAAATTTGAATAAGTTCTTTATATAACTTGATTGTAAGTCTTTTATCACAGAACCTTGATCTAAATATGTTTTTTTCTCAGTTACCTCTTTGTCTTCTAATTTTCACTACATTATTTTTTTTTTGTAGAACCATTTTTTAAAAATAGGAAATGAAAATTGATGCCTTTCCTTCTCTCTCTTTCCTTTATTTGGTTTTATATATATATATATGTGTGTGTATATATACACATACAATATACATGCATTATCAAAAATATAGACATATAATATATATATGCACATATACATATACAATACATATACATATAATACATATACACCCAACATATACATAAATATATACATATATAAAATAAGGATAATTTTTCCTTGTCTCCTTAATTTGAATGAGTTCAACTTTTATATCTAGAATATAGATATAATTAGATTTCACACATACATATATATATTATGTATTATGTATATATGTATGTATGTATGTTTATGTTCTTTTACATAAAGGTGAGAGGTCCTAATGTAATTCTAATTTCTATCAGACTACTTTTCCCAACAATACATCCATGTATATATCCATACATCCATCTATAAATATATGTTCCAAATAGTGATATTTATTTCCTGTAATTAGAATTTCACAGAGTCCTTAAAGTCATCATTTTTTTAATTACATTTATGTTTTCTCCTAAATCTCCCACTGCATGAATCTCAGTATTTTTTTTTTGTCTATTGCCTTTCCTTTTCTAATCATGTACTTTTAAAGCCTGGGTGTCATCTTAGATTTCTTGCTTTCTCTCATATTCCTTATCAAATAATTTTCCCATTCTTGTCCTTTCTCCTATTATGCCTCTCATATTCATACATTTCTTTCTGCAACTTCCCTAATACAGACCCTCTCTAACTGTTACCAGAACCATGACAATAACTCACTAACTGATATCCCTGCATCCAGCTTCTTTCCTCTCCAATCAATCCTACATAATGTTGGAAGACTGATATTCCCAGAGCACAGATCTATATTATTCCCCTCTAAATTGTTGCCTTAAAATGAAACATAATTTCTCCGTTTGTTATTTTAAACTGTGTTGTATGTGTTGTGACTATCTTTCTGTATTAATAATGCATCATTTCTCTTCAAATCCTGTTTTCTGTTGTTTTTGCCTGACTCTTCATGATCTCATTAGGGGTTTTCTTAGCAAAGATATTGGAGAAATTTGTTGTTTCTTTCTCCAGCTCATTTTAAAGATAAGGAAACTGAGGTAAATAGAGGGAAGTGACCGCCCAGGGTCACACTGTCTGAGGCAGTATTTGAACTCAGGTCTTCCTGAATGCAGACCTCACCCTCTGCTACTGCAGCATGTAACTGCCTCTCAAACACTTACATTTCAGGAATAATTGTTCTATTTGTTTTTTTAGATCTTTCTGCTGTACTTTTGCAAAGACTGTTTGTTTATCATCCCTGAGTGATCTGCCTCTGGTTTCTTTCAAGACTCCAATGAAATATTACCTCCTATGTAAGGCATTTCCTTCTCCCCTCCATTAATAGGACTCTCCTCTCTAAATAACTTTACATTTATTTTGTATATATTTGCCTGTATTCATATTGTACCCACCACTAGATGCTTATGTTTTTTAAAGATAGAGAACCTTTCATTTTTGTCTTGGTTTACTCAGTGCCTCTCACACAACCTGTTTTCAAACATACTTTTAAAATTCAATTTGTGATGAAAAGGATAATGTTCATTTAGATATGTAAGTTTTTTTCTGTTCATAATAGAAATCCTTATGTGATGATTGAGGTCTCTTTCACACTCCACCACTTGGTGATGAAACAATGTGGATAACAAGCAGAAGGATCAATAGCCAGTCAATATTATTCTACTAGGAGGCTAAGATATTTATTTTCTAGATAAGAATAAATATATTTATAATTCTAAAATTCGAAGACATAGGTAAACAGAGAATATAACATTTTTATTAAATTGTCTTGCCTTTAATGGACTTGTTTTATATGGTTCCCCTCCAACCTCCAAATAGCCTTTTTTCAAGCCAATGTATGAGGCATTAAAAGTTTCATGAAAATTTTAATTTTGAAGATTTTTATAAATAGATACATAAATGAGGCCTGAGGAGGAAAGAAAATCAATCATTTTAGCAAAAGGAGAAACAAAACAGAAAAGTGCTTGTTTATGAAACTCCTGTAAACATATTCAGTATCTTGGGCAGCTAAGTGGTGAAGTGGATAGTGTCCAGTCTGGAGTCAAGAATACCTGAATAAAATACAACCTCAGACATTAGCTGTTGGATCCTGGGCAAGTCACTTAACCTTGTTAGCCTCAGTTTCCTCATCTGCAAAGATGAGTTTGAGAAGGAAATGGTATATTATTCTAGTTTCTTTGTGAAGAAAATCCCAAATGTGGTCACTAAGATTCAAGCACAACTTTAAAAAAGTGAACAACAACGTCAAGAGTCACTGAGCTATTCAGAATAATTATGGCATCCTATGGCATTGATGACAGTAGTAATGAAGACTGCAACTTTGGTTGAAAGGACAGTATTTTCTTAGGTTGATCGTATTTCAATTGCTAACAGAATTGTTACGGAAGTGTGACCTTTGAAAAAATATCGGCCACATCAGACATGTGAGTTGGACTACATGTCTTCTAATGTTGATGACTTTGAAGCTCTTTAAACAAGAGAAGAAAATGCTTAAGTCAGGTGTGTTAATTATCTTCAACAATCGGAATAAATGTCTAAATGACTGAATGTCATTTGAAAGAGATATTAATTTTTTTCCTGCTTAGCACTAAAGGTTGTACTTGGGAATATGTGTTATAGAGGGTATAATAATTGTACCAGTTTCTCAGGATTAGTGTCAGAACCAAATAAGATATTTGTGAAGTTCTTAGCCAAGTGTGTAGTATTTGCTTAATATTTTTCAAATAATGTATTTATTTTTAATACACATTGCTTTATGAATCATGTTGAGAGAGAAAATCAGAGAAAAAAGGAAAAACCATGGGAGAGATTAAAAAAAACAGAAGAAAAGAAGTGAACATAGCAGATGTTGATTTGCATTCAATCTCCTTAGTTCTTTTTCCAGATGCAGATGGCATTTTTGTCCAAAGTCTATTGGGATTGCTTTGGATCACAGAATCACTGAGAAGAATCAAGTCTTTCATAGTTGATCAACTCATATTCTTGATATTATTGTGTGCTGTTTATTTCTAGTTCTTTTTGGTTCACACAGTGTCAGTTCATGTAAATCTTTCTAGGCCTTTCTTATAATCACCTTGTTCATCATTTTTTATAGAAAAATAACACTCCATTATTTTCATGTACCACAACGTGTTCAGCCATTCCCCAAGTGATGGGCATCTAATTCTTTTCTAATTCTTTGCTGCCACAAAAAGAGCTGCTGCAAATATTTTTGCATATGTGGGTCCTTTTTCCCTCCTTTATGATTTCCTTGAGATACAGACTGAGTAATGGCATTGCTGGGTCAAAGGGTATGCACAGTTTGATATCCCTTTGGGTATAGTTCCAAATTGCTCTCCAGAATGGTTGAATCATTTCACGACTCTGCCAACAATGTATTAATTTCCCAGTTTTCCCACATCCCCTTCAATATTTATCATTGAGTTTTCATGTCAACTAAGCCAATCTGAGAGGTATTAGATAGTACCCCAGAGTTGTTCTAATTTGCATTTGTCTAATCAATAGAGATTTAAAACATTTTTATATAACTATAGATGGCTTTAATTTCTTCATCTGAAAAGTGTCTGTTCATATCATTTGACAATTTATCAATTGGAGTATAATTTGTACTGTTTTAAATTTGACATCATTTTTATATATTTTAGAAAAGAGTCTTTTATCCTAAATACTGGCTATAAATATTTCTTCCCAGCTTTGTACTTCCCCTTTAATCTTGCTTCTTTTGGTTTTCTTTCTGTAAAAACTTTTTAATTAAATGTAATTAAAGTTTTCTATTTTGCCTTTCATAATGTTTTCTAGTTCTTCTTTGGTCATAAATTTCTCCCTTTTCCAAATATCTGATAGATAATTTATCCTTTGCTCTCCTAATTTGCCAATGATATTATCCTTTATGGCCAAATCCTATACCATTTTGACCTTATTTTTGGTATGAGTTGTGAGATTGTAGGTATATACTGAGTTTCTGATATGTTATTTTCCAGTTTTCCCAGTAATTATTGTCAAATACTGAGTTCTTACTCCAGATTCTAGAGTTTGCGGGCTTATCAAACAGTAGATTGCTATAGGTCTTGATTATTGTGTCCTGTTTATCTAATCTATTTCATTAATCTACCACTCTATTTCTTAGCCAATATTAAATTGTTTTGGTGACTTCTGCTTTATAATATAGTTTTAGTTTTGCTAATATTAAGATACTATCCTTTGTATTTTTTTTCATTAATTCCCTTAATATTCTTGACTTTTTGTTCCTCCAGAGGAATTTTGTTATTATTTTTCTAGCTGTATAAAATAATTTTTGGCAATTTGATTGTATGGCATTGAACATTTTTAGGGTCACTTAGTGCTGCACCAAAGATATCCTTCTCAGTATTCTTACAGACAACTGTTGTCATTGGTTATGGTGACCATATTAATTAGCATTTAAGTGTTTCTCTGGAATATATAATTTGAAAGATTATTAATGGATCTGCAAAGTAAAAGAAAGAGTTTTTTGCAGAGATTGTTTTGTGAACCAACCTGTAGGAGTAAGGGAAAAGGCACAGATAAGAATGAGAGGAGATGCCCTCTCAGTTAAAAGAACTTTGAGCAAATTAAGGAAAATTAAGGGAAAAAGCTGGAAGACATTTTGAAAATTATATTGTTCACCTGCTTCTTTTGAAGGATATGAAAAATGATCCCCAAAGAAGGCAAGTCAGTTGGCCAAATCTTAGAAAGCAATTAATAGTCATATAATCTGATGAGAAAATTTTTATTTGTATTATAATTCTAGAATTGGAAGAGACCTTAGAGCTAAGTCATTTTCCCTAACTTAATAAATGAGGAAATTCTTGCCCAGAGATATTGAATGATTTGTTCAAGGTCACAGAAGTAGACAGCATTTGAACCCTAGATTTGAAGCATGATTCTCTGCTTTCAGAACCATTATTCTTTCACTCAATTAATGCTGAACTGATGGGTACTAGGCATAACTCATGAGATTCTCATTTCCTTGGCAACAAAATGGTTTGTTGTGTGTGCTTACCAAATTCCTTTTCTCTATGGAAGTTTTTTCAGATAATTGAATACACAAACACATCGTAATAGAGTTTTCTTTTTTTTTTTTAAGGCAAATGATTCCCAAAATCTTTCAATTTATCTCCAATTTTAATATTGAATAATCTCTTCCCCTTTAGACATACTGATTGTTATCCTTGGGAATGCTACACATTATCAATGTTCTTAAAATGTCAGACCAGAACTGGACATAATGGTACATATATGATCTTGGCAGATTAGAGAGGATAGTGAGACTCTCAATGATGGAAAACGCTATATTCTTTTCTCTTTGCTATTGTTTCTTGATCTTTGGCTACATAGCATTTGTAGTGTAAATAATTAGTTTAATATATTCATTTTTCTTTAAGTTAGGACAAATCTAGACAAGAGAAAAAGCAGGATATATATTGATGGTTTAAGAACTCCAGGTCTCAAGAATGCCACGTAAATCTTTGACAAGCTAGTACTTCTTGCTTTACCATCATTCCAACTCTTTTATTTATTGAGTATTTTTAATCATCAAATTTATTTTGAAAGAAAGAAGTACTAAGAAATGGAACAACTGTGTTCTTATGAATTTAAACTTAAAGTGTACAGCCCCTTTATCTTCTCAGTTTCCTCATCTTAATCAAAGTGTTCATTATCTTTAATCATCTGCTTTCAAAACCTGTAACACCCTTCAATAAAAATCACTTCTTATTGAAGCATCTGAAATATAATTATGGTTATAGTAATTTTTCCCAAATATGCTCAATTCAATTTAACCAGAATGCTGGACTGGGTCTCGGATGTAATCTCTTTCCAAATTGCTCTAACTTAGAAATCTTCAATTTTTTTCATAATTTCTTTAATAGATATGTTTTCATCCAGGAATTTGAATTGTCTGTAAGCTGATTGCCTATTTTACAATTCTAAGGCCAATATTTGAAATAATGATTCTCTCCACTTAATGAGAAGTGAGACTGTTGTATTAGTAAGAGAATAGGGATAGAGTATAAAATAAGCTTTTAAATTAGAGTCCAAGGTATACATTCAACTTTATGAAATAGATTTATTTTATTAAGGATGAACTTTTTAACATTGCAAAACTTTACTTTCATCATCTGGTTCCCAATTCATCTTTGCCATTCTAATCCCTCTTCTTGCACATGATAATCTATAGCACTGTCCAAGTCTCCTTCAATCATTTCAGATTACACAAACTGCATATTCAGTCTTCCTTAACTGAGTGTGATCATAATCATGATGATAGTATCACTTATGATCCAGAATTCATGTCTTTTCTCTGATCAGAGAGTTCTTTCCTTCCATCTTCCCCTGTGAAACTCTTTTATCTTTAACCATTTCTTTATTCTCAGAAAGATTTAGGATAATTTTCCTTTTCCTCCTCTCCAAATCCATTTCCTTCACACAAGCCTAATTTCTATCCTTTCATAATCTTGATCCTGTAATTTACCAATCCTAATATACACTGTGCTTTATTTTGAAATAGTTTAATCCTCTGCTTTTTCCCTACTATTTAACAATTAATTACAATTCTGGATTACTTCAAACACTGATTATTGCCAACATTTTCCATATCTACAAACATACTATTAAATCTATTGGAGGAAATCAAATAATTCCCTATCTGATCCACTCAGGAAGTAAAATTAAACTGGGCTCCCACTGTTTCATTAAAAACTTGCTTTTTATTATTAGCTTTTTTCAATTTTTAATTTGATTATTACAGTCACAACAATGATTATTATAAACCTTCTCTCTTCTCAAGCCTTCTATAACACCCTTTAACTTATCCATTTCAGCAAAAGCTTTCACTATCTGCTTTCTCAAGAAAATAGAGATAACCCATTGAAAACTCCATCTTTTTCCATATTCTACAACACAAAACACTTTCTCATCAGTCAAATTCTTTTTTCTCTTTTCTCCAACATCTGGATAAGAGGTGATGTTTCTATTTAAAAAGAGCAAATTCTATAATAGCAATCATTTCCTCTTGGCTCTCCTATCATATCTTTGACCATACAATATCTTTTCTTTCTCTAGTCTTCAATCTGATTCTTTTCTACCAGATAACAAATGTGTATAGAATATTCTCTCCCAGTAACAAAACCCTCCTAATAACAAAACAATAACAAAATCTCCCAAAAACAAACAAAAAAGTAAACTAATAAGTTTGTTTGAACTTACATTTATCTATCTTTCTATATTTATCTCTAATCCCTTCCATAGCAACATTGGAGGCAAGGAAATAAGGAAAGGGGGAGAGATAAACTCATTTTTACCTATTTTAACTTCTTAATCCCTTGGAATCTGGCTTCTAACTTTATATCTAAACTAAAACTACCATATTTTCTCTTAACTGCTAAGTCCAAAGGCTTTTACTTAGTTCTCATATTTTTTGACCTCTCTAGATCATTTGATTCTACTATCTATAGCCTTTTCCTGAATCTTCTTTATTTGGGTTTTTGTGATCTTGCTTTCTTTTACTATTTGCCCTAATTGAATGATCTCAAATTTTCAATATTTTTTGCTGTATTCCCACCTATGTGTCACCCATTAAGTATAGTGTCCCCAGTACCACCACCTGATTCTCTCACACACACAAAAAAAGAAAATAATTCTTCTCAACTTTACTGTTTCTGTTGAGTGCTCAACTATAACCCTAAAGTTATATTTCCTTCTTCTATATTACACAGAACTACCTTTCACATTCATACGAAAAGTCTAAATGTATTTAAAAGCAGGGATTTCCTTCCACCCAATATCACCATTTTCACCTCTACAATGCTACCAAAAACTTCTCTTCCCCAAGGCAAATATGCCTCCATATTGAACTAACCTTTATATGCCATGGTTTCAAATGCTTTC
>JAJPUD010015357.1:0-37670 GCA_023553655.1 Myrmecobius fasciatus
ATGGGGACATGAGGGATGGTTAGCAGATTTACCTAATTACCACCCCAACCTTCAGCCAAACATACTGACCGCATTCTCAACATAAACCCCTTAAGTGAAATTCTGGAGGTAAAAAAACAATTTTCCAAATAAGGAGCCTGTACTATAGCAGACAGAGAAGCTCAGAATAGAGAGGAATCATGCAGGAGAGCAATATTCATTCGAGGCTTTGCAGAGCAAAGTGGAACTTAAAACTGGACTTTAGAAAATGAAGAGAGAAAAAAAGTAATGCCATTTTGGATTTAGAAATTTAACCAAAGGCAAAACAATTACTAATTTAATCTGGCCAGAATCTTAAAATAACAAGGATACAGTAAGGCACATAAGCTGAAACCAGACAGAGCCTTGAATGCCAGGCTCAGAAAGTCTGTACTTCATCCCATGGACAATAAGAAGCCTCTATGAAATGAAACAGTGACTTGTGCAAAACATTGCTCTGACGCTGCTATAGCTGAATAAATTGAAAAGTTAATGGCAAAAGAATGAATTAGGAGGGAACTTAAATGATGCTAGCAAAGGCCTGAAATTAGGTGATCGTGATTAAAGTCAAAAGGCAAACACCAGAGGGGCTGCCAAATCTTTCACTGCCTACTGACTAAAAGTTAAACAAGAACGAGAGACATGACTCTCAAGCTGGCTGTCCTGTCACCACTTCCACCCCAGTCCTCCCAAAAGTCATACCTGGGTGTTAACGTCAGCATCATCACCCCAATATATCGGCGTTTCAACTCGCTGCTCCCAAACCAGGAACCTAATACAGACATAAAACTAAGGAGCCCGTCGGCCTGTCAGGCACGCTGGTCTGCCCCAACTCTCCCTCCTTGGTCACTCCCCTCCTTCTCCTTTCCTCCCCACATCCTCAGTGGAATCATCCTGAGATGGCTCCCTCTTGCCTACTTACTCTTTTTCTCCCCTCGCTGCAGAAACTCCCGCAGGCGGTCAGAGGGGATGGCAAAAGAGATCCCGGCCGTGACCTTCATTGTGTTCACCCCAATCACTTCTCCATCCTGCAGGGACACAGCCCCAACCCCAGCAAACAAAGATGGAAGTGCAGACAGGGCAACCCCCAAACCTGACCAAAGATCCTCGTGCAAAAACCCCAACTCTCCCGACCTGTGGGTTCTGAGTGGAATAAGGCTGAATAGCACACTTACCAAATTAACAAGAGGACCCCCTGAGTTTCCAAACTACAAAAAGAAAGGAGGGAATGGTCAAAGGACAAGGCCGAGGCACCTTCTCCCACCTTGCATCCACACCTCCAGCTCCATTGGCCACCCCCTCTTCCTCCAGGCAGCTGTCCCTGACCCACCCTACCTTCACACCCCTGTCCTATCTCCATCCCCTGCATACGTCAATAGCGGCGTCAGTCTGGATGTACTCCACGTTGGGCTGGGGCAGGCCCAGGTCCCTGGCCCGGCGCTGAGCCGAACTGACGATGCCGGAGGTGATGGTGTTCTGGAGGGCGAAGGGGCTTCCCATGGCAACCACAAATTCGCCCTGGCGAACCTCAGCCGAGCGGCCCAGGGGCAGCGTGGGAAGGGGCTCCTGGGGAGTGGGAGGAATTGCTGAGGGGTGGGCACCAGGAGAGCGGGGTCAGCCGCCATGGGGCTGGGTCGGCCCACTTAGGGGGCAGGAGCTGGACTAGGACCAGGCAGGTGCAATGCCCACCCCCCCAACCTTGCTGGGGATCCTGAGTGTGGCGATGTCCGCTACGGGGTCCACGGCAGTCACAGTGGCCTCATAAGTATCCCCGCTGGGTAGCCGCACCCGGACCCGGCGACGGTCAGCCACGACGTGGGCGTTGGTGACAATGAGGCCATCGGAAGCCACGATGAAACCCGAGCCATTGGAGATCGGAACCTCTCGGCCAGAGAATGGGTGTCTGGGGGGAGATCAGAGCCCGGTGTGGGTGGGTTGTTGATGAAGGGTTAAAATGGGAGGGAAGAGACATGGGGGGGGGGTCAGTGTGCGTAGGGGAATCAATCCCTTTCTACCCTGCCCCAAGGGGCCTCACCACCAACTCGATGGAGAAAAGGAGAAGGAATAGTAGGCTGCAGTGGTTCAGAAGCCCCTCAGGAAGGGGAGCCAAAGAGCAGCGGGATGGGAGGTCGAAGGTCAGAGGTCAGAAACCCCCCCCCCCAGTTACCGGCCCAGGATCTCTATGTAGACCACGGCGGGCGCGGTCTTCTCCACCACATCCGCGATGAAGTTGTAGAGCCGCCGAGGGGAGGACGACGGGGGTGTGGGGACCGCGGCCAGGACGGTAGGAGGCACGAAGCCCAAGCCTGTCCGGCGCTTGCGGACCCCCGAGCCCCAGAGCAGCAGTAGCGCCGCCATCCCCGCGCCCAGCGCCGCAGCCGCCCACCGCCCGGCTCGGGGCTCCTCGGATTCCGCGGCTTCAGGCACCTCGGCCAAGGGCTGGGACCGCCCAGCGAGGCTCCGAAGCCCGCCCAGGCTCAAGGTATGAGGGCGACCCACCCTCTTTAGCAGCATGGCAACGGCCATGGCTCCCTGCCGGCCTCGGGCCCTACCCTAGAGCCAGTGGCCCGAGAGTTGACCTGGCCAACGAGGACTGATCCGAGTTCAGATCGCGGGGCACCTCGGGAGCCGTAGTTCTCGAGCTGGGGTAGGCGGGGCCCTGCGATGCACGCCGGGACGTGTAGTCCTCAGCTTCCTACGTTCCGTGACCCACAGTCCTGTGCGGGGCGATACGCGCAGGGCGTGTTGGGAATTCTGGGCCCACCAGCCCGGAGGGCTGGCGCCCAAAGGCCCGGCCCTAACCTTCCCAGGAGCCCGCGCGGTCGACCAGGGATTAACATGGCGACGGGGTCTGGGCGGCCCTGAGACGGCGGCGGCGGCGGCGGCGGCGATGGAGCCTTCGCCGGCCCCGGGCCCGGAGCGGCTCTTTGATTCACACCGGTGAGAAGGCCGCCCCCGCCCCCTCCCCTGGTTTGCCTCCTCCCAGCCCCGAGCCCTGGCCCCAGTCCCTTCCTGGTCCCCAGCCCGGCTCAGGCCCGAGGGGCCTCTGACGGCCGCTGCCTTTCCTCCTCCCGTGCCCCGCGGGGCCCAGGCTCCCTAGTGACGGCTTCCTGCTGCTCGCCCTGCTTCTGTATGCGCCCGTCGGGCTCTGTCTTCTGGTGCTCCGCCTCTTCCTCGGGCTCCATGTGTTCCTCGTCAGCTGCGCGCTGCCCGACAGCGTCCTCCGAAGGTAGCGACCCGGCCCGGCTTGGGGGGCAGAGGCAGGGGCGGCATTTCCCGTGACAGCGCCACCCAATACGTCCCGTGTTTCCCAGGTTCGTGGTCCGGGCCATGTGTGCGGTGCTGGGGTTTGTGGTCCGACAGGAGGCTCCCCGGCTCCGCCATCCCAGCGCCAGGGTCTTTATTTCCAATCACGTGACACCCTTTGACCACAACATGGTCAGCCTCCTCACCAGCTGTAGCACTGTGAGTGTCTGGGGGGAGGGGGGAAGAAGGGAAGAGAGGGACCCGGTCCCGAGGGACGCCCCAGTCTGTCCCGCCAGCACCCTCTCCTCCACCGCACCTCTTTCCTCTCCCCTTCCTCCTCACGTCTGGTGCTGCTCCCTTGTCCTCCCTCCCAGCCTCTCATCAACAGCCCCCCTGGCTTTGTGTGCTGGTCCCGGGGTTTTGTGGAACTGGACAGCAGCGGGGAACTGGTGGAGGCGCTGAAAAGGTTCTGTTCTCGGGTAAACCCACCGGCCCCCTTGTTGTTGTTCCCGGAGGAAGCGGCCACCAACGGCCGGGAAGGGCTCTTACGCTTTAGGTGAGTGCAAGGGAAGAGTGGGAAAGTCCTGGATCCGGGGAAACTGGGCAGCACCAGCCAGACCTGGGGAGTCAGGCAGTGTGACTTGTGCTGACCCCACGATCTTTGCTCCTTTCTGCAGTTCCTGGCCATTTTCTATCCAGGATGTGGTTCAACCACTCGCCCTCCGGGTCCAGAGGCCCTTGGTCTCCGTGGTGAGTGGGGGCAGAGGAGGTTGAGGGCACAAGAGGCTTCCTAGCTGGCTCCAGCTCCCTTCTCAACCGTTTGTTTCCTCCCTTCAGACAGTGTCTGATGCCTCCTGGGTCTCGGAGTTGCTCTGGTCACTTTTTGTCCCTTTTACAGTGTATCAAGTAAGGTACTAACTGTTCCTAGTTTTGGGGGGAGGGAAAGGTCCCCCATGATCCATATACAGTTTCCCATACCAGACTCAGGGGATGTAGCTTATGGAAAAGGCAAAAGCTGTTGGCTTCTATGAGATTTTCCTTATTCCTGTTGCAATGCTGTTTTGCAGATGGCTTCGACCTGCTCATCGACAGCCAGGGGAAGGGAGTGAGGCATTTGCTCTCCGAGTCCAGCAGGTAATGAGCATTGGGGGAGTGAGGATGGGAGGCCTTCACAGAATGTCTTGTGGGCATCTTTGGGCTGGGTGACCCTCGGCCTCACCTTCCGATTGTCCCCAGTTAGTAGCCGGGGAGCTGGGCCAAAGAGGGACTCGACTCACACCTGCAGATAAGGCAGAACACATGAAACGGCAGCGACATTCAAGACCTCTTCCCCAGTCAGGTAGGTCATTTTCCTTTGGGTTGCTTCTGTCTACAGGTCACTCCTCACCACATCTCCCGTTACTTTCTTGCAGCTCGGCCTTCTCCCCCTCCTAGGCCTGGCCTCTCCCCTGACCGGCAGCTGGCACTTCTCTCGCAAAGAGTCAAAGAGGTTTTACCCCATGTCCCAATTGGCGTCATCCAGAGAGACCTGGGTATGGGGAAGGGAACAGAGAATTCCAGAGACACCTGAATTATGGGATGGGGAAGAACTCCAGGGACTCTGGGTACACATTCAAGAAATATCACCTAAAGATTGAGGAAATATGGGCTGGAAAGAAACCTGAGAATAGGAAAGGGGAGCAAACCCCTATTCTCTCCTCTTCCAGCCCGTACTGGCTGTGTAGACACAACTATCACTAATCTCCTGGAGGGAGCTGTAGCCTTTGTGCCTGAGGATATTGCTGAGGGGTCCCAGGCTCTCCCATCTTCTGGGCCCTTTCCTACAACTTCTGTCTCCAAGGTGAGACCCAGGAAGTGGGGGGGGAGCAGAGTTGGGGGCTGTCTTAGTTTGGGGGAGAGGGCAGGAGGTACTTCCCAACATGGATCTTTTGGTTCTACCCCAGCATCTTGTGTAAGGTGTTCAATAAATAACGCATTAACATCTTGACCCTGTGACACCTCCCCCAGTCCCCCAGCCCTGTGACCCCTCAGCCTGCAGCTCTGTTTGCCAAGTCTTCCTGGGCCCGTCAGGAGAGCCTGCAGGAGAGGAAGCAGGCACTCTACGAATACGCCCGAAGGTGAGGTTGGAAGGAACCTGGGGAATATTGGGGGGGGGGGGAAGCAAGAGGAATGGAGGAAGACCACACATAGGCAACACCTGCCCCACATTTCCCAACCTCCCTCCTCCCCATCCTGCAGGAGATACACAGAGAGACGGGCCCAGGAGACTGACTGAGCCCAAAGGAGATGGAGCAAGCCAGGGCCGCAGGACGGAGGCCAGGGGGCAGGCCCCCCCACACCCAGGCCGGATGGGTGGGGCGTGTGAAGGGAGGGAATGGGGCTCCCCAACTTCCCATTAAATTCAGGGTTTTCACTCAAGACAGCCTCGTTTCCTGTCTTGGCTTCTGCACTCCTTAGGGGAGAGTCATACCCCCTGCTTCTTAGTTCTAGGGTGCTGGCTGTTTTGGGGACCTGGGGGGGGGGAAGGAGAGAGTCCTCGGAATCCTGTCTCATTCAAAGGAATGTTGAGTCAAGTCAAGCTGCGAATTAAAGGCTGGACAAAAGTCCTTGACAGTAGGGGCCAAATTTTTTAACCTTACCACCAAGAGGGACCCGAGGTCCCCGGCATCAACTACAAATTCCAGAATACATTTCACCCATAGGATCCGTCATGCAATGCGTTCCTTCCGTCTGCGCAGGCTTCGCACATACTCAGTGCCGAGCAGCGGAGCCCTCGTTTCCATGGGTTCCCGGTCCCCGACGGGGGCTGAAAGGCGGCCACGCCCCCCACACCGGACTCCTGGGTGGAGCCGGAATTTACCTTTGTACTGAACGTGGAGGGAGGGTGGGGTTGGGACGAGTGGCGTCCGTCGGGTGGGGCAGAATCCGCGTCCGAGAGTCACCTACTTCAGCTCCTCTGAAGGTTTGACCCCACTAATCTGCCGGCCCTCAGCCACCCTTCCCTCCCCGCCGCCAGCTGTCTGGCGGGAGCCCCGCCCCCAAGGCCCGGGGAGGGGGGTCGCGGGAGCCCGAGCTTCGAAGGCTCCGCCCTCTTTCCCCCACCCCCTCCCCCTCTTTTGGAGCCCATCACCTGACTGCCGGATTTGGAGCCTTCATAGTCTGGGTCTCCCGGTTCGTTCTTCGGCGGGGTTGGGTCAGCCCGGAGGAGAAGGCGGGCTCCTTTGCGGTGTGGGGGGAAAAGGGAGGAGTGTCCAAAACGCCCGCCTCCTCTGATCCCGCCGGCCTCTCACAGGTCTTTCCCAGGCTGCCATGGCCTCGGACGGGCCAACTGAAGAGTCCGGCCCTAGCCCCGATGGGTCGGATCTGGCCGTGAATCCCTACGACGGGCTCCCCTTCTCTTCCCGATATTACACGCTGCTGGCCCAGCGTCGGGCCCTCCCCATCTGGGCTGCGCGCTTTAGCTTCCTGGAGCAGCTGGAGAGCAGCCCCAGCGGGGTGGTGCTTGTGTCGGGAGAGCCTGGCTCCGGCAAGAGCACCCAGGTGGGGTCAGCTGCCGGGTCTCTGGGGGTGGAGGGGGCCGAGAATCCCGAGGGGCATGCGGGAAACCGGCTGCTCCGGCCCGAGCAATTTCCAACCTGACGCTGGGGGTGTGTGTCTTGACTCACCGACTAGATCCCTCAGTGGTGTGCCGAGTTTGCTCTGGCCAGGGGATTCCAGCATGGCCGAGTGACTGTCTCGCAGCCGCAGCCCCTGGCTGCCCTGAGCCTAGCTCTTCGAGTAGCTGATGAAATGGACCTAAGCTTGGGCCACGAAGTTGGCTACAGCATCCCCTTGGAGGACTGCACTGGACCAGACACCCTACTCAGGTGGGGTGTTCCACATCTCCCTCGTGCAGCCCCCTTCCTTGTTCATTCAGCTTTTCTGTCACATCCCCAATCCTCTGATACTCTTAAATAAGCAGGATCTTAATTACTATAGGTCCTATACTGTCCCCATCTGCTTTTCTATCCTATCTGTATTCTGTTCACTAGGAAACTTGTTCCTTCGCCCAGGGACCCAAGTCCTTCCAACTGTGTCATTTTCTATCTCTAACTCAGTGGGTCTGTGTGTGTGTTCAGGACCAGAAAGAGTATCATCATAAGGTCACAACTTGGCGATCCTGTCATTGTGAGTGAGGAATACCACTTCCTTGGACAAGTCTCTTAATCGATGCCTCAGTCTCTCACCTATAGGGAAATTTCACTGACTTCTCCCGTCTAGCTCTATATCTATGACCAAGTCTTGACTCACAGAACACAAAGCCCGAGTCCTGGGTGGAAGCCATTACCATACCTTTAGTGCATGCCATGTTTCAACCTGACACCTAACCACTCCTTCCCTCCTTTAACTTTTGACAGGTTCTGCTGGGACAAACTGCTATTACAGGAAGCTGCCTCAGCCCGAGGTGCAGGAGCTTGGGGTGTTCTGGTACTGGATGAGGCCCAGGAGCGGTCAGTAGCCTCAGATGTGCTGCAGGGATTATTGCGGGATGCAGGGTTAGGGAACAGCCTCGAGGGCCCACGCTTAGTTGTGGTCACCGATCCAGCCTTTGAACCCAAGCTCTGTGCCTTTTGGGGTAACCCTCCTGTGGTTCGAATAGCCCAGGGGCCTGAAGAGGGCCCTATTCCTGTGTACAGAGATCCTGCTCCCACTGATCTGGTGGGTGCTGCCTGCCAGGCTGTGCTAGAATTACATCAGGGTGGTGTTCCAGGGGATGTGCTGGTCTACCTGCCCAGTGAAGAGGTAAGTGGGATCATAGGGGATGTGGGAAGGAAGTCTTAGAATCAGTACATTCTCTTAATGAGAGCTTCTCAACTTTCCACAGGACATTTTGCAGTGCTGTGAGTGTCTTCGAAAGGAGGCAGAGAGGTTGGATCCTGAGCGGACCCCATTTCAGGTGCTACCACTACATGCTGGGCTTGGCCGGGCTGTACAGGCTGTGTATGAAGATGTGGAAGGCGGCCATCGGAAGGTGGTGGTCACTCATTGGCTGGCTGATTCATCTTTTTCCCTCCCTTCAATCCATCACGTTATTGACTCAGGACTGGAGCTTAGAAATGTAAGAGGGTTTCCCTGCTTTTGAGGGTGGAAGTGGAAAGGCTGTCTGGACTGGAAATGGTAGATCCTGATCTGTCTGGGCCCTGTGGGGGATAGGTTTACAATCCTCAGATCCGGGCTGAATCCCAAGTGATAAGGCCGATCAGCAAAAGCCAAGCAGAAGCCAGAAGGCTGAGGACCAAAGGCCCCCTACTAGGTAAGAAGCTCATTTGTTCCAGTTGATATCCAAAATATCCACTCCAGATGAACAGGGGGGAAAAAAAATGACAAAGATACACTCCCTCAGAATCCTTTTTCTCCCTTCAGGATCCTGCCTCCGCCTATATCCTAAATCTTTTTTGGAGCTACGAGCTCCCTCAGTTCCTTCACCTCGAGTATGTGAAGAGAATCTAAGCCGACTAGTGCTACTGTTAAAGAGGCGACACATTGCAGAGCCAGGAGAGTGTCACTTTCTAGACCGGCCAGGTAAGACATCTTACCAACCCACCAGCAAGTGAGATGCTGGACTGGACCTGTTCTGACTACGTCTCTGTCCTCCCCAGCCCCAGAGGCTCTAATGCAGGCTTTAGAAGACCTGGACTATCTGGCTGCTTTGGATGATGATGGTGACCTGTCAGACCTAGGAGTCATTCTTTCTGAACTGCCCCTGCCCCCTGAGTTAGCCAAAGCCCTGCTGGCTGCCTGTGAATTTGACTGTGTGGATGAGATGCTGACCCTAGCAGCCATGCTCACCAGTAAGAACATACTCCCAATTTCCAGTTCAGTCTAGCTCAGACATTCCATCTTTGCAGCTTAGCACTGAGGGACACAACGATGCCGCCTGGTCCACCTCACCTTTTTTTTTTTTTTTTCTCTTCTGTTCCCTCTCCCCACACACTCCAGCTGCCCCTGGCTTTGAAGGCCCCCCAAAGTGTGCAGAGGAGGCTGCCCGACGACGAGCACTGGAACACCCAGACGGTGACCACAGCACCCTGATTCAGGTGTATGAAGCTTTTATACAGAGTGAGTGAGTGCCCTTCTCCCTCTTTTCCCCCTAGAAGTTCATCCAGGGTTTTCCAAGAGTTTCCTGGAAATGGAAAATAGTACGGGTTGAGTTGGTGGAGCTGGGGACTGGTGACAATGCCTGGTAAGGGACGGAGGTCTAGGGAGGGCTGGGAGGCATCTGCAGTGACTAATTCCTGTTTCTTGTAGGTGGGGAGGATGAGAATTGGTGTCGGTCTCGAGGTCTGAGCTGGGCTGCACTGTGCCAGGCCCAGGCATTTCGGGGAGAGCTCCTGGAACTGATGCGTCGAATTGAACTTCCCCTGTCTCCACCAGCATTTGGCTCTGAACAAAATCGAAAAAATCTTCAGAGAGCACTGGTGTCGGGGTACTTCCTCAAGGTGTGGTTGGGGGGGGGGGGCTGAAGCTGAGAATGCTAGTGTTGGGAGGGGCTGCCTCAGAACAGGTCAGGAAGGGATTCCTGAGGGTCAGGAGGTGTGAGAGGTCACTGGAAGCTTCACCAGAGCTAAGGCAGGAAGGGCAAACTGCAGGGGGCCATTAAACCCTTCAGCGATTTGCTCCTTTGTCCCCTGACTGCTTATTGTCTTTTCCAATTTTCAACTATTGTCCTTCTTGTCCCCTTTGGCCTCCCTCATTCAGGTGGCTCGAGACACAGATGGGGCTGGCAATTACCTGCTCCTGACGCACAAGCACGTGGCTCACCTCTCCCCCTCCTGCTGCTATACAAGTCGCCGACCCCCTGCCCAGCCTCCTCCCTGGGTGCTCTACCACAACTTTTCCATCTCTCAAAATAATTGCCTCTCCATTGTGTCTGAGATCGAGCCCCACATGTGAGTGCCCTCATGCCCTCATGCCCTCCTTTCTCCCCTGGGAATTAGAGAGCATCTTTTGGGAAGGAGTGAGCGCCTTCAAGGAAAGATGGAATAGACAACGGCTGGGGGGGCAATAACAGCCAAGCACCTTTCCTTCTCCTAGGCTGGTGGAGCTGGCTCCCCCCTACTTCCTGAGTAACCTGCCTCCCAGTGAGAGCCGAGACCTGCTGAATCAGCTGAGAGAAGAGATGAATTCTTCAGGGAATGAACCCCCCAGCCAGGACCTCAGCCTGGATGACAAGGATGCTTGTGCCCTGCAGTGATCTCTGCCTGAGAACCTGCCTCGAGAGGAGCCACAAAACTGCATCATCCCCTGCCTGCCCCAGGGCCTGGCCACAGTGGGCTGGCCAGACACAAATTGTAGGAGCCTAGGGGACAGGGTGTGGGTGTGCAAGGAATACAGGGTAAGGACTGGGACTGGGGGTTCACACAAGGGGCTCTAGCAGGGGAGGGGCCAGAATGACCAGGAGGGTGTCCTCCTTCCCTCCCCCTTCCCACCCCCACCATGCTCTGCCTTGATTTTTCTGGACTTCTTCTTAGAGGCATCATGTACTGTGGACACAGGGAGTTCATGATCCTGGGCTTGGGGGCAGGGTGGTGACAACTGGGTGTCCAGGTGGATGAAGGGTCAGGCCTGAAGTCTGCAAGACCCTACTTCAAATCCAGCAGTACATACCACTTGGATGTCCTTGGAGGCAAATCACTTTACTGCTGTTTGCCTCAGTTTTCTCATCTGTGAAATGGTGACAACAAAGCACCTACCTCACAGGGTTGTTGTGAGGATCAAATGCCATAATGATTGTAAAGTGCTTGGCACATAGTAAGCACTATATAAATGTTAGTTAATTATTATTATTATCATCATCATTATCATCTCCAAGGCTTTGATTCATTCTTCCTTATCCTGTTTCAGCCCACCTCCCTAAGGAGCCCCTGAGCTGGTGCCCAAAATGGATGGGATGGTTTGGCCACAGCTATGTTTGGCCTTCCAGGAAAATCAGTGCATTACATTTTGAGATAGGCTGCATTCAGCCACTCCAACCCCACCTTTCCCTTTTCCCCAAGTTCTCCCCAGTTTCTACTTGGAGACACTATGGTCTCCTCCTCCCCCACATGCAGTTTCCCTCTTTGAATCATCCCAATTCCATACCACCTTCACCAGCAAGAGAAGGATGCTAACCTTTGCTTTAGGTACCTCTCACTATCACCATCCTCATAGGCTGACAGCTGGAAGGATTTCAGAGACATGATGTCCTCTTCTGGACACCTTGATCTCCTTTCCTGAGTCTTCCAAAATAGTTCCTCTCTTCTTAGTCTTTCCATCCCAGTGGCCTCATTCTTTCTTGCATTTTTAAATTGCCATTGTATTTGAACTCTATATCTAAAACTATCCCTAACTATTCTATTTGCCTGGGAACTCTATAGAGGACATTCATTTTTTTCCCCCAACTACACTACTCCATCATTGTTCTTCCAGCTGCACAACCATCGATTTATCTTTGATAAATCTCTTGGTTCTTTCCTTTGCCCTCTTATTTCCAGTCTGGCAATAAATCCTGTAAATTTGAATCCTGAAAAATTCCCACAGCTAGCCCTAACCAAATCCACAAGCCTACTCTTTTCTCCCTTTGTGTCTCCCTACTTCTTTCAAATTTGACATTTATAAAGCACTTAGCAAAGTGCACAGTAGGTGCTATATAAATGTTAGCTGTTATTATTCTCTTATTAATCCATCTTGCAGGTGCTGCAGGTTCCAAAAACTCTACTTCCTCAATATTCTGACTCTAAAATACACAATGAGTGAATTTCTTTTTGTCTGGTTTCAAGTTTTCCTCAGTGACTTTTTCAGTGACATACATAACCCTGTATCTGATTAGACTTGATACTGGCACACCCCGTTGTTTTCCCATCCTTATTACCGCCTCCACCCTCCTTACGGACCCTTTCCTCTTACTATCTCTAGCAGGAACTTCCTATCCACATACTTCTGAATGGTCAAGCCCTCCCCTACAATGACCCCCCAAAAAACCCCTAATTGGTCATTCCTCAACGGCACCCACTGAAACGCACTCGTGATCACGTGCTCACACGCTAACGGTCACTAACACAGACACCCCCAAGTCCTAAGGGTCGCGTGCCTTCCACACTGCGCCCCCTCTCCTAACCGTCAGGGTCTTGGTCACACGAGGCTTCCGCCCCACCCCCCACAATCCCTCTTCCTGCAGAGATACCCGCTGCCTCCACTCCCTTAAAGTGCGCTTGGCACTGGAGCCAGATGCGGTTGCGGATTCTCCAAAGCGCAGGCCGACCTACTCCGGCAACCCGCCCAGTGTCCTAAACTTCGCCCCTCGATGGCTGTCATTGGATAATTTTTACCAGTCCGTCCCACCCCCTGATCTCATTGGTTTGTTACGCTTGGCCCGGCTGGTCAAACTGGGTCTCTCCCGCTCCAGGTAGAAAAGGTGATGGGCAGAAAAGGCGGCAGAGACCGCGGGCTGGGCTGAGTTGGGCTGAGCTGGGAGGCGCGGAGCACTTCTGGAAGTCTGAATCCTCCCGCAATACTTCAGCAATGTGAGTCCTTGGACCCACCATGGGAGCCAGACACAACAGGGGAGGTTAGGGTACAGGGAACAGGGCAGGGAGAAGAGAGGGTAGAGAAGAAACCCCTCTCCTTTTAGGCAACCGAGGCCTCCTTAACGGAGCTGGAGAACGAACCTGCCTGAGTCCACAGAACTCGCTTTCGCTTCATGGGCTTTTTTATTCCCAGAACTATTCACTTAGGGAAAGGAGAAAGAGAAAAGGGAGCACCAGGGGAAGGCATGTTCTGGCCAGTCCCCCAGCCCCGCTCTCCACTGTTCAACCCCATGGATACTTATCCATGGCCTCAAGAAGCCTGTGAACTTGACGCCCCCTCACCTCATCTCGTAAGCTCAGTGAAGGCAGAGAACGGGAGTCCTGCTTCGTCAGAGCCTGGGACTTAGCAGCCTCCAGGAAGGAGGGGACTGGGGAAGAGTTGTCGTGTGGTTAGTAGTGGAGGGGGTTGTGACCAGTCTGGAAGAGGAGCAGGGTGGGTATAGAAAGGTTGAGCCACAGGGTCCTCTCCCAGCAGGAGTATCTAGCTAGGTCCTGTTGGGGGCGCAGTGTATTGGTCCCTCCATGCATGGACAATTGGTGACCGAGGACTGTCTGGCTCTGTAAAAGTGGGGATAGGTGACAGGCCAACTCTGCAAAGCGTCCAACCAGGTCCAGGTGAGATTGTCAAATCAGCCCCCTTTGTGCAGGGGGGGAAGTGTCTGGTGTGGAGACAAGACAAGGTATCCCGTCCGGTATCTGGTGCAGAAGGCACGTGTCTAGTCTGTGGAGAGGCTCTGGGGATGCAGTTGTTTGGCCTAGTCCCGGAGGGTGTGGAATTGTATCTCTCAGGTTCCGAACCAGGTCCCCCTCACACAACGGAGGCGAGACCAGACACGGATGCGACCTTGTTGTCCTCAGCCCAGGGCTGCAGATTCTGCAGCGCGAACAGTGAAGAGTTGTGGAGACACAGAGGGTCCGGCGGCAGCGGCGGCCGCAGCGGCCTGGGCAGAGCATCCTGCTGGAGGTGCAGGAGCAGTCTCCCTGCACGGTGCCTCTCGGCCTCCCGCTCCTCGGCAGTTTGCCTCCTGCATCCGGAGACCGCAGTTAGCAGATTGGGTCAAAGGTACCGCCCCTCCTATCCTCGTCCCTCACTAATACAGAACTATATGATTACCACTCCGAGCCCGCACACTCCCTGGGAAACCCTGACCTGCCCACGTCTAATTTCCCTCCCTCGAATCCCTCCCCTCCCCCTCACAGCAGCGTGCCTGCCCCGTGCTCCCCTATAAGGCTATTCCTCCCTTACCGCCACTTGGTCCGCCGGTTCTGGAACCAAGTCTTGACCTGCGCATCCGTCATGCGCAAGGCCTTGGCTAGCGCCGCTCTCTCGGCAGAGGCCAGGTACTTCTGGCGCAGGAAACGCCGCTCGAGCTCTAGCACCTGCGCTCGGGAGAAGGACGTGCGCGGCTTCTTTCGCTTAGGAGGCGTCCTGTTCTGGTAAGGGTGGCCTACGCGGCGGGCCCCAGAGAACGGGGACAGCGCAGCTGGTGGGGGGGGAAGACAAGAGTGTCCCAGCCAAGCCAACGCCGGTGGCTCCCCTGAGCCGAGCCACAGCAGTTGGGTGTGCTGGAAATCTGGACTACTCAACCCTTCCTGACCCTTTTGTAGGCACTGGAGTACCCAGATCTAAAAAAACCATATCTAAAAAAAACAGTACCAGTACCCAGTACCGCTGGGTTTCCCAGTCCTCTCCCCCCCCTCCATCCCCACAAAACACTATGGATGCTGAGACCCCCTTCTCCAGAGTAGCATTCTTTGACTGAACGAGATGAGTCCCAGAGGCAGGGGAAGGAAACAAACGAAAAACGTTGCAATCAACTACTCTTCCCTAGGACCAAGTTCTGACCCGTAGGCCAGACCCTCGCCGGAAGAGTGTGGTGAGGGTCAGATTACACCAAACTCCCATATGCCCATAGCCCCCGGCAGTTAGAGCTCCCAACTGAACGCTCCCTGATATTTCCCCTATTTCGATGTATATAATCCTATGGCTGCCTATTCTGTTTCTCGAGCATCTTTTTGATTCCTTCTAATTATCTTGAACCGGGTTCTTAAGAAGCTTAAGCTTCAGGTCCCGAGGTTAGGGAAAAGTGAAATCAGGTTTAGTGAGAATTAAGGAGGGGGAGACATTGGGAGGTTAATTGTAGATACCCAACAGGAATGATAATCTGGAGATAGAGATGCCGGGATAAAAGGACTCTGGTCAGTAGGACTAAGGAGAGCTAATGTTGGTGGGTGAAGACAAAAAAGTATCTTTAGAGGTATCCTAAAATTAGGTGTTCAGAAAATGTCGGAGAGTTAATTTTTTTTTGGGGGGGGAAGTAGATCAAGAATGGAGTGAATGGAGTAAATGGGAAAAGTAGTTTAGTGTTAGAGTTTTAGGATTAGATGAAGGGGAATGAAAATTTGAATGGTCAAATTAGGCGAAAGAATTCCTCACGAATGTCTTGGGAAATGGGAGTCTTTAGTTTTGGAGAATTAGGAGAACAGAATTTTAAAGAAATACCTATCTTGAGAAGAGGGGTTTTCATTGGTTGCCCTGGATGTGGGATAACAAGTGTTTGTCCCCAGGAGTGAGTCACTCCAGAGCCTAAGAATACTAATGGGAGGGAGGGGAGATAAAGGATTCCCCGAGGAAATCCTGGAATTGGGAAAAGATGGGGAGGCAGCGGGTTTGTACATAAAAGTGGAATTGGGAAATTGAAGGCTTGGAAATGTTTGGGGAAGATCAGTTTGCACTGTGAGGATCTTGCGGGGCTAGCACTTTGCTGTGGCGGTTCTTGAGGCAGTCCCGGGATTAGTGAGGAAGGTAGAATTAGGAAATTGAGGCTGAAATACTAGAGTTTCAAAGTATCTAGTGGTAGGGATGATGCACCGGAAAGAACAATCTTGAGTGAAATAGGATGGGGATGAAGGTGAAAGCCTGCCCCACCCCACCCCCTCACCTGTGAGCCGATCCTTGGCAAAACGACGGCTGCTGTCCATCCAGGGGAAGGTAAGGCCTGATAGGCCACCTCCAGCGCCTAGGCCGGGGGTGCCTGGGGCTGCGGCCGGGCCCCCGGTGGGGGGTGGCACGGGGAGGGGCCGATGGGCGGGGACGCGGATGACGCCCCCGGCAGACCCCCCGCCGTGACTCCCCGGAAGAGAAGCCAATGAGCAGGAGGGTCCATAGCCCGAGGGCCCCGCGTATCCGCCAGTATACAGAGCACCCTCTGTCTGCCCCACGCGGCCGGGACCTGGGCCAAGGCAGCCGCTGCCAGGGGGTTCGGGACCGCTCAGGATCTGGTCGATGCCAAAGCTGATGGGTTCATGATGCTGGAGGGTCTGCGGTGCTAGTCCGACCGAATCCATGGCGAAAGGACCTGCCGGGGCTAGGTCGTGTGGTGGAGGTGAGGAAGGAGAGTTCTCTGGGACTGCAGTTACGGGGGCGGCCTGGGGCGCTCAGGGGCCCGGGGGCTCTGGGAGCATCTTCTTTAGGCGCTTCCCGGGTCCGAACCTGTGCCTGTTGCCCTGCGGCCCAGAGGGGCCGCCATCTCTGGTCGGGACTGGGAGTGGGGTAACTCCCGGACCCGCACCCCGGGGGCCCTGGCCCCGAACTTGGTTGGCGTCCGGACTCCGGGGCTCGAGACCGATGGACACACAGATAGACGGACCCTGGGCTGCGGCTGCCCAAGTCCGGGGTGGATCGGGTTGGCCAGCTCTGGAGAAGACTGACAGCTCGGCCCCCGGGGGCGGGGCGGGGCCGGCCCGACTCGTTAAAGGGAAAGAGCCGCCTGTTTGCGCCGAGGTGTGTGGGGCGTATAGCAAGTGGGGCAGCAGACGCCGAGCCTGGGGGCGGGGGGGACAGGGGAGGTCAGCTGAGGTGGGGGTGAGCTCTGAGCTTAGCTTGGGACCGCGCCCCACAGGCAGGAAGAGAGGGAAGGGTCAAAGGGTGGGGAGAAGGAAAGACCTCTCCCACACGCCCTAGCTTCAGCAGCAGGTGCCTTAAGGTTGTCCTGCTTGGAGGTGTTGCCAGGCTGGCACTCCTAGCCCGAGGCCTCAGCTAGATTCGAAAGAGGGCCTGAGCTGGGCAGAACCTCTTGGCGACCCCAGATTCGTTTAGGTTCCGGGGCCACCTAGTTTCGAGCTAGGATCTCGTTGTGTCCGGCTAGGCACTGGTATGACTGGAGGCCTCGGGAGAAGGAGGGACAGATAGGGGTGGCCTAGACCCTGAGGATCTACTGGGTGCCGCGGGGTGGGGATCAAGTTGGGCGCGGCTTAAGGGGATGCTAGCAGGGCCAGATCGTCAGCACGGATCAGAGAGCCCCAGTAGAAGCGAATGGGGTGGGGACAGAGAAGCGAGCCTGGGTAAGGGCTGCACTTGCTGACTTCGTTCGAGGAGACCCCAAAGTGCACTGCTTGGGCTCACTCGGGGCCCAATTCCCCCCATTTCTAGGGATTTCGATTTCTTGAGATCAAACCAAAGATGACTGTGCAGCTCCGTTGCTTCTATCGCTTGTCATTTGTTCTGGGCAGCCCAACGAATCGAATCGTCAGTGATTGGAGGAGAATCCCTCCCTTCAGGGGCTCGTTTCCTATCCATTCCAACTGCACTATTCCTGGGGCCCCTTTCATCTCCTTTCTTGGTATTGGGAAAGGGACCTGGAACCGTCCGGCCTGGGGCCTGTCAATGGGGTAGAGTTATTGCAGCCAGTGGCTCTTCCAGTCTTTAGCGAGTCCGTTGACAATTAGCTAACATCCTGGGCCCTTGTAATAGGGAATCAGAACTGGAAGATTGGGATTTAGGAGGTTCGGACCTGGACATCGGCGGGATGGAGGATCTGGGAAGTAGTTAGCTCTGCATGCCTACCCCTCCTTCCCCAGGATGGGACCCCCAGCCCTGCCTCCGCCCTCACCCCCCCAGACCCGCCCCCGCCGCCGCCCGGCCCCGCGCAGGCTGTGGTAATCGGGTTAGCGGCGCCGGAATTACATTACCTTCCCCAGCCCGGCCCGGCCCCGGGGGGGGTCTGGCGCCTTCGTGCCGGTCAGACAGGGAGCGGGGAGGGGGTGCAACTCCCATCTCCCCATGGTCCCCTGTCCTCTCCCAAGGGTCTTCTCCCCCATCCTTTTAACTCCTGGCCTCAGGCTACTTGCCTTCCCCAGAAGGGCTGGACGTGGTCCCTGTCCCCACTTCCCCATCCTCCCGATAAGCTGGGGATAGGCACTGGATCCCCTGGATTCAGATCCCCTATTTTTCAGAGAGATTTGGTTCCATCCCGGTGGCACTGAGTGGGCACTCAGGAAGCCTGGTGGTCGGGGGTGGAGAATTGATTGACTGATTAGTTCATGGCAACCTTCCCCTCCCTTCCTCCTCCCTTCCCAGCAGATGGGCCAGCAGCCGGGGCGCCTGGGGCTGAGCAGAGAGGGCAGAGGCTTCTTCTCTCCCCGGATCCATCAGTTCTTTTCAGCGTCTGGTACAGAAACCACTTTGGGGTGAGGAGAGTTCTCTGAATTCCCGGGTGTCAGCCCCACCCTCCTTTTAAAATCGTGCCAGTCAGAGTGTTGTGAATAACAACTTACATTTCTATATAAGTTAACCGGGGGTGTTTTTCACTACCACCCTGAGAGCCGGAAACTTGGGCTTTTACTGGGAAGTCATTTGGCCTCGGAAGTGACTGACTTGGGCCAGGTTCTGATAGGATCATAGGATTTAACATTAGACCCTAATTTTACCAATAAGGGAAACGGGTTGAATGGCTTCTGTAGGGTTCCACAACTGTCAGGAGGCAGAATTCAACCCAAAAGTTCTCTGGCTTATATCACAGTGCCTCTCCATTCATCTATTCTTATGAAAGCAGAAGGGATTTAATCATGTGTTTACTGGACAAATAACCCTTTTTGTAGAGACTATAATTCTCCCTTTGGGAGAGAAGTAAAGGAGCAGTTGATTGACTATCCCAGAACGGGATAAGTGATGACAAAAGGATATCTGATATTATTTCCTTTTCATGAGCCATTCTTTCTATAATCTAACCCCTCTTTTCTCCTCCTTGAACTTTCTGCCTTTTAAAGTTCCCAACCACCAGAAAATGTCCCAAATTATTTTTTGGCTTCCTGGCTTCCTGGGAAGGGAGGTCTAAGTCTCACAAGTGACCCCCAACTCTTACTTCACCAAGGATGAGCATGGTGAAGTGCAATTGATTGACTGGGAGTGTAAGAAGATCAACCAACAGACAGGGAGAAATGAGAAAGACCAGAAATGGGGAAAAGGGTGGAATGAGGAACTATGTGTCACAAACCAAACAGACCTGCCTCTATATATTTATCCTGATCACACACACACACACACACACACACACACACACACACACACACACACACACATATATATAATCCTTTGGCTAGGCAATTTTTCACCTCTTTGACCCTCTTAGAATTCCCCACAGAGTTATGCCCTACTACTTATGCCCCCATATTTACCCCTCTACTAAGTGAATGACCTCACCTCCTACATCCCAGAGAAAATTAGTTCATCCAGCATGAGCTGTGATTATCTTGTCTCCCTGAGCTCTTGTCTTTACCTCAAAATTCCACTTTTATTCCTGCATTTATCTTTCCTTTCTCAGAAGTACCTCTCTTGTCAGGCCATATCTGTGCTTTGGTTCACATTTTCATCTTGAAGCTTTTTCCCATATTTATCTCCTGCCCTAACAATTTCAACTTCTCTGTTGCCTTTTTCCCTAATTCTCTTTCTCTCTCCCTCCTCACTGTCTGTGCTTCCTTTGACTGTCAGACTGACCACTGGACTGGGAGTCTGGGAGTCTGGGAATCTGGCTTTGAATCTGAGCTCTGACACTGACACTAGCAAAGGCCTAGTCACTTGACCTTTGATTCATCATTTACTTCTGTCCCCTCCTCTTTGTCCCTACTCCTCTCAATTCAGATTTTAAAATTTTAAGTGGATTATTAAATGGCCTAAAAACTGATGCTTCTACCTCTGGTCTTAACACCAGTACATTCAACCAGTTATCTTCCTAAAGTACAACTCTGACCACATTTTGCAATTCAATTCACACTATACCTGGCCTTTAGGGCCTGGCTTTTAGGGTCCTACAAATCTTTTCCCCAAACTTTATCACTCCAGATTCCAATGTTGTCTTTGACATTTACTTAGCTGTATGATGAAGTTATTTAGCCTTTCAGCCTAAATTTCATTTGTAAAATGGGAATAATACTCATGCTACCTACTATACAAAACTGTCATTAAGGAAAGTATTTTGTAATTCTTAAAAAGTGCTGGAGAAATGTGAATTTATTCACAAATGAATGGCTAATAGCTTGTTTCCACTTTCTCACTACACCTTGAGTTTATAAACTTTTGTAATCAACATATTAGTCATATCTGAAAATGTATGGTTTATTTTGTATCTCTAGTTACCTCTTTGTCAAAAGACAGATAATTTCAAAAGACCCATAGAGAACTATGCTATGTTTGATCACTGAATTGAGCATGTCTCTAAAGTTTTTCAAATGTTTCCCCTTAGGTTTTACCACTGTTTTTGCCTACTACCTCTTTGAAATGTGACTGCCTTCCACAATAATGCACAATAATGCATCCCAATTTTGCTCCTATTCTTTTGAATGTTCCCTATCTAAACTTTTTTTCCTCTCTACCAACCCTTAGAGATCTAATCTACTCCCATCTTTAAACTCTCTTTGCTGTAGACGAGTAACTTTGTTTCTAGCCCTGTACTCTCTCCTTAGTTCTATATATTCCCAATTGCCTGGTTGTCCTTTTGGCACTTCAAATTCAATATATCCTATGCTGAACTCACCTTTACAGCCTTCACTCTTGAAATTCTTTTGCTAATTCCGTTTGATTTTATCCTGACAGCCCTATACACCCAGGCTCAAATATTTGTTCCTATTTCTAATTTCTAATCTGTGTCATTTTTTTCTTAAAAACCACTCTCGGGTTTTTGCTTTCCTCTCCAGTTACATAGCAAATACCTTTCTAATTCTGTTAACAACCCCCTCCAAGCTGACTTGTCTGTTCTCTACCCCAATCTTCTAAAATGTCATTTCATCAAAGACTGCCAATAGCTCCCTAATCTGTCAATAAAGCCCCAGATTCAAGGCTCTCTACCATCTGACTTGTTCCTACTTTTCTAGTTTTACCTCCATGATTTGTCTATATGGTATTTCTGCTCTTATTGAGATATTTGTAATGTGGTACTTCTGCTCTATCAATTGAGATATTTGTAAAGTGCTCAGCACTTAAAAACATTAAGCACTGTTTTATTGCCCCAACCTTAGAAAATAAGTGGTGTAGGTATTACTCCATGTGATTTTATCACTTTGGACACTAGCTATACAGATTGAAGATTTCAATGTTTCACAAGCTTGAATGGTTTTATTTCTGTGGCTTCTCAAATCATTACCTGAAGACCAATCTGTGGTGATGAGTCTCCAGGCACTTAGCTAAGCTGGTATGAATCTGAAAGCAGTTCAGTAAAATCTCATCAGTTGAATCTCACTAGTATTTCCAATGTTCCAAAGCTTTAGTTTCTCATTTCTATTTTGTTGGCCCAATATTCAATCAATATTCAATGTCTTTCCAGCTTAGTAAGACCTAATAGAACTCCTATTTGGAGAGTTTAAAATTATTTCCACAAAGAAATCATCCAATTAGGGTCTTAGTAAAGAAGTCAATAAAATCAGTCAAATTATATGCCTAACAATTCTATATGTATGTGTATACACATATGTATATGCATGTCCCAAACAAATAGAAAACAGATGTAAGGAAGGGAAAGCACTAGCAGATGAGAATCAGGAAAGGCCTTATGTAGATTGTGGCATCTGAGCTGAAGAAAGAACTTCTAAGGTGAACTGAGTGAGAAGGATAATTACGAATTGTAGGCTTGGAATATCCAGTACAAAGGCCTGGACGTTGAAACTGGAGGGTATGAGAAATAACAGAAAAGTTAGTATGACTGAATCATAGATTGTGCAGAAGACAGTAATATATAAAAATGCTAGAAAGGAAATTGACTTTGGAGTGTTCTTGAGAGGTCAAGACTCCAGTACAATAGAATTGATCTGGAACTATAATTTATTTACTACTAAATAGGCACACTGACAAACATGGATATCGTCATGGGTGAAAAAAAATTGAATTCCCTGATTACTATTAGTGAAAGAAGGAACACCATCCCAATGGATCCAGGAGAGTTTGTCTAGGTAGGGCCTCAGGTTCATGAAGCCAAAATGAAGTGTGGAGATAGGTGGCTCATTGCTGAGAAACTGCCTCTTTGTTGCTTTGAGTATTAAACTGAGGTTGAGGGCCTTTTCATCAAAGGAGCCCTCAGCTTCTAACCACTGAAGTGAGCAACTCAGAAGAATCATTGCTAATTACTTGGAACAGAAGTTTTGTAATTTGCTTATAGATTGTTTTAAAATTTTTACATGGTAAGGAAAAAAAAAAACAGATGGAAAGGTGTGATAATGCCAAGGTCTAAAAGTTTTAAATGTCAAAGAGGATTCTAGGGGTAATAGTACTGGAGTTTATTGAATATGTGTACACAGACTGATTCTATAGAAAAAAATCATTTTGGTAATTGTATGATAAATAGGACTTAGGAGAGATTTACAGAAAGACCAAATAGGAAACTCCATTATTTGGGCAACAGGTGACAAGAATCTGAACTAGGGTAATGTGAGGGGAGCAAAAGGGACATGTGGGAGATGTTGTAGAGTTTAAAATGACAGGATTTGGCAACAGATTGGATGAGATGAATGACAGTGAAGATTTTGGACCTGGTGACTAGAACAATGGTGATTTCCTCCATAATAGGAAAGTTTGGAAGAGAAGTGGGTTTAAAGGGAGAGAATTCTCTTTTGGATATGTTGAGTTTGTGATGAATATGCATATATAGTTCGACATGTCCAATCAGCAGTTGGTGCTGCAAGTCTAGAGCTCAGGAAAGAAATGGGCACTGGAGATTGGGATTCATACAGATGTGGAGGGCTGCTGCACAGATAAGATTGAACTCAAGGGAGTTGAGGGTATAACTAAGGGGAAGAGAAAGGGAAAGTAAGATGAGATAAAGGGAAAGGAAAAGAATGGAAGATTAAAAAGGCCCAAAACAGATTGAGATACACCCAAAGCTGCTGTTTAAAATCTGGATAAGCTAGCAAACAAGATTTAGAAGCCACAGTAATATGTTGAAGGAACAAAGAGGATATGGCCACACAAAAAAAAAACAAAAACAAAAACAAAAAAACCAAACCAAACCAAACCAAAACCAAAACCAAAACCAAAACAAACAAACAAACAAACAAACAAAAAAAAAAAAAACCCAGAAAGGAGAAAGTATCTTAGGAGGAAAAGGTTATCAACTTTGCTATGGAAAGGTCAAGAAGTATGACAAATGAGAGGAAGAATAGATTTGACAGTTAAGGCATCACTGGTACTCAATGCTGGGAAATTAACTGTAAGACAAGCTTGATCCTAAAGAAAATATTTGAGAAGACGCCTCCAGTTATTTTACAGAGACCATAGGTATGGAATACTGCATGTAACATCAAATAGTTTCAATATATTGGCTTTACTGAAGTTTTTTTTTAATTTTTATTAAAAGGGATAGCATTTTGGAAGCATATAGTGAGAAACATAGGTGATGTAAAAAAACTTATTTTAAAAATAGGTAGATCACACAAAAATAAATGACAACCTTAGTTATATTTTGATAAAAATAAGTCTTAAAATCCTTAGATGTGAAAAGGAGGGCAGTGCTATGGGAGGTTTGAGAAGATTAGAATACTATGGTGAATGGGATAGAGAATCAATAGGGAAAAGATTGCCTTGCTGCACTTAGAATCCAATTGAGATTAGATAAATTTGTAATGGCCATAGCGAGCACTGTTGAATGATTTCCTCCAGCTCTGTTCAGAGCATGTGAGTTTAGAGCAGAGGCAGAGCTAGGTAGTGGGAAATAACCAGCCTTAGGGCTTGGAAGACTTGAGCTATAGAATAAATGGACGAGGATTTAAGGGAGAACCGTCAGAGTTGATGTTCCCCTAGGGGATTAAGAGGGAAAGAGAAAGAGTAAGGGTAAGGGTAAAGGTTTAGGAAAGTACTGGGGAGTGGAGATATAGTTGCAGGTTATCCCCCTTTGTAGAAATGAGGAAACAGGTTGAGACTGAAATGACTGGCTCAAAATCATGCAGTTGGTGGCAGAGATAGGGCTCAAATGCAGGCCAAATTTCCAGTCTAGTGGTACTTTTGTTCTTGTTCATGGAATACTTTGTTTTTTTCCAGCCAGTGGTTATTCATGAAGATGGCAGGTAGAATGGCACAATGGATAGAGAATTGAATCTAGAGTCAAAACCCAAGTTCAAATCCCATTTCAGACACTTACCAAGCTACCCTGGGCAAGTCAGTCTCTTTTGCCTTTTTCCTCATCTGTAAAGTGGGGACAACAGTATTTTTAACTACTTGTGTTAAAACAATTTATCTGTTTTTGAGGTTATGTGTGCCTGTCTTGTCTCCCTAGATATAAGCTTCTTGAAGACAAAGCTTGGGTTTTTTAACTTCTCTTTACCCGGAACATAGGTCTGGCACATAGTAGGTGCTCGTAATCATTTGAATTGTTTTGAATAGTGTGTCTTTTGTATTTGTGATGTGTGTCTGTGTGTTTCTGAGCATTTTTTGTCAATGTCTCTTAAGTATCTACCTGGTCCAAGCCTGTGTAGGTATCCCCCACTGTGTATAGTTTATGGATCTAAGCCACTATGTGATGTTAGTATGTAGTGAATGGGTGTAGTGTTGTCTGTGTGTGGCTGGCATACATACTATATACTGGTATTGTCTCTGTGTGTGGTATGTCTGGGTCTGGGATGTGTATGTAGTGTCTGTCAAGTTCCTGTGCAATTCGATGATGAGGATTGTACAGTCTTGAGGAGGATTGTACAGTCGATATCTGGGTGTGGTGTAAGTGTGGAGGGGGTGCTGTGTGGGGGGGTGTATCCATCCATGTGTGGGTGGTGTCTGTTTGCTGTGTGCCCTCTGTCCCTTCATCTCCTCCCCCGCCCTCTTCAGCATCTGCTCTGCATTAGCTTGTCCCAGGCCTTGGCAGGCGCCAATGATTAAATCACCATCATTAAGCCGGGCCTGCCCCCCAGCAGCAGGGGGATGGGGGATCACTGCCAATCCCCTATGGGCCCCTCCCCTCAGAGATGCCCGGAGAAACTTCCAAAGATAGTCCCCAAGAGCTTGAGAGATTCCCTCAAAGGAGGTTTATTACTGGAGGGCAGGAATGAAGGAAGGGGGTGGGGAGGATCAGCAGATGGGGGAAACAAAGGGGAACAACCTAATGGACTACAGTGGTGGAGAAAATTAGAGGGTGCTATATAGCTAGGGGCAGAACAATAGGGTGGATGTTAACTATGCCTAGAGAATGGCTATCACCAAAGGACAAACAAGGGGGTGAGAGAACCAAGATGGGGAGACCCAGAGGGAGATGAACTGAAGGAGAAAAACAATGGAGGGGTAACTGAGGCTGGGGTTTGTACGTAATCTCGAACTGGCTGTGAGCATCTTTAGGGCTGGGATCGCCGCGGTTGTGGTGTATTAAGGTTTTGTGCTTTTCTGTGGATCGCCCCCACTCCCGCTTAGCGCAGTGCCGGGCACATAGCCGGCGCTTAATGAATGCTTGTGGATCACACTTAGCATCTATGTGAGAGAGGCAGCAACTGGGATCAAGAGGTGGGGGGAGAGAAGAGGTAGCTGATGAGAGGGACCCCTGAGTGCGCCCCTGGAAAGAGGATCACATGGGACGGGCCCTTTGGGGCGACGCGGCAGCGAGCAGAGGAGGAGCAGGGGGAGGTCCGCAAGGGGATCCGGCGCGGGCGGGCACACAGGAGCTACGACTGCGCCCCGCGCGTCCGGGATTTGACCGCGGTCGAGCTCAGTCTCCGGCCGCGGAGGTTCCCGCTTTCGGACGCAGGCGTTCGCGAGGCGACCTCCTGTCCGTCCCGGGAGATGCTCCCAGCGAGACGCCCCCGTCGCTCCTCGACAGACCCGGTTCGGCTGGGGAGGACCCCCGGGGGAAGCTGTTGGAAGAGGAGACGCGGGTGCCTTCATCCCCGGCCGCGGCGGCCTCCGGAAGACGCAGGCACCGCGGCCTTTGCTGGGTCTAGCTCAGGGTGGCCGGGCTCCGGCCTCGCCGGGAGAGCGGGGCTGCAAAGAGCCCCCTCGGCAGCTATGACGCCAAGTGGGGCGGGGCTAGGGGCGGGACGAGCTCAGGTGAGCACACGGGAGAGAGGGGCGGGGAGCAATGGGGCGGGGCTCTGGGCAGAAAGGCCAATCAGAAAAGGACCAGGCCCCCCGTTGCCTGGAGACAGGCCCCGCCCAGCAGGCGGCACCGGAAGTGGCTGGCCGGGCTCAGCCTTTAAGATGGCGTCTCCTCAGGGGGGCCCGATGGCGATCGCGATGCGGCTTCGGAACCAGCTTCAGTCTGTGTACAAGATGGACCCGCTGCGGAACGAGGTACGGAGGCGCCGGGCTGGAGACGCCAAGTGGCGCGAAGAACCGAAGCCCAGGGGCTGGCGGGCGCCTGGGCAGCTGGCCCGATGCCCAATGCGCTTGCGCTGCGGCCGGGGACCGGATGCGCGTGCGTGCTGTTTGGAAAGGGGGCGACCCCCCCGAGTAGGACGCATGCGCGACTTGACCCCCTTTATCGGCCCCCCCCTCCCCCGGTATTGAGCTCAGAGTCGGACTTGCATGCGGAGCCCCCTGCTGGGCAGAGGTGGAGGGGGGTGCTCAGTGGAGCACCCCCCAACGCCTTAATCCCCAAGGGTCTTATGGGGGGCGGGCGGACGACGACCCAGGAGGTCATTGTTTAGCTGCCTCACTTCGGGTTTCGGGGTGGTCAGTTAGAAAGTCAGTGATGGTCAGTTTGGCTGCAGGAGGAAGTCCGAGTGAAGATCAAGGACCTGAACGAGCACATCGTCTGCTGTCTGTGCGCCGGCTACTTTGTGGATGCCACGACCATCACGGAATGTCTGCACACCTGTGAGGGTCCTTCCCCGCCCCTCTCCCTCCCCACCCCGTGCCCTCCAAGCAGGACTCGGCCCTCCCGCAGCCCAGGGGACCGGTGGGACGGACGATGCTGCCTTTGAGGCAGACCCTTCCTGCTCCGGGGCCTCTCCCCCAACACCCCTTTACCTGGGCGAGGGAGGGACGAGGGCTGCAAGGTGTGTGGCCTCTCTCCCCCCCAGTCTGTAAGAGTTGCATAGTGAAGTACCTGCAGACCAGCAAATACTGCCCCATGTGCAACATAAAGATTCACGAGACCCAGCCCCTGCTCAACCTCAAACTGGATCGGGTCATGCAGGACATCGTGTACAAGCTGGTGCCCGGCCTGCAGGACAGTGAGTGTCCCCCGCCCCCTAGGAAATCGGAAAAGCACCGGGTTCTGGGCTCATCACCTAGATTTCCCACTCTGCCCTGGGGCTCCGTGCCCTAAGGAAAACGAGGGAGCTGATCTCCAAAAGACTCTTCCAGCTCCGACTTTGTGATTCCAAAGGGCTGAATCTGGAGTCAGGCCCTAAGTTCGAATCCCACTTCAGACACCATCAAACTCTGTGACCCTGGGCTCTTTTCCCCATCTGTAAAACAGGGACAATAGCACCAATGTGAGGATAGAGAGATTTGCAAAGTGCTTTGCAGAGCGCAGGCTCTTATGACTGTTTCTGTTAATATAATTTAGCTGACTTTGTGGTTTCTTATTTGTGCTTTTGTCTTGTTCCCACTCCGGGTCAATGTCCCCCTGTGGAAAATGAGGGAGCCGAGCCAATTACTCTCTAAAGACCCTTCTAGCTCTGACTGATTCCAAAGCTCCCAGTAGAGCTAGCAGGACAGTGACATCCTTCATCCCCACCTGGGTGTGTGTTGTCTCTGTGTCAGACTCTGTGTGTCTCAGATTTATGTGTGTGTGGTCTGTCAAGACTGTTTTGTGTGTCTGTCAGTGTGTGTTTGTCTCTGTTTCTGTGTCTGTTGGCTCTGGCTCCAGCTGGAGCTAGGATGTAAAATTGGGCTATGAAAATTTAAAGGTGATGACCTGGACTGGAGAAGGCCCTGAAGTCTAAGGTATCTTTCTCCTTTTCCCCACCCTTTCCTCCACTCCAGGTGAAGAAAAAAGGATACGAGAATTCTATCAGTCACGAGGCCTGGACCGAGTCACCCAACCCACCGGGGAAGGTAAATATAGCCTAAAGAAAGGTAACCTCCCTCCTTCCCCAGAGCTTTCATTGTTCATCACAAGTCTTACTGGCTTGTGATAGTGGGTACCGTGTCTCTCCTAGAACCAGCCCCGGGTACCCTTGGCCTCCCCTACAACAGCTTTGACCATTCAAAAGCGCACTATTATCGTTATGATGAGCAGCTCAGCCTATGCTTAGAAAAACTAAGGTGAGGGGTGTGATGAGGGTGGGGATGGAGGGGGAGGAGGCAGGGAAGTGATTCCATCAATCATGCCTGCTGTGTGCTTAGGGAAGAGTCTAGTCCAAAGTGATGGCCTACCCCAAGTTTAGTGCAGAGTGGGGAGGGGGAATGTAAACAAGCTGATGTTCCTACCCCACCTAGGAGATGAGTCTACAATAAAGACTTGAGGAGGGAGGAAAGATAAGCAGGAAAGGGAGGGGCTTTGGGAATGGTAGGGGCAGGTTCGGTAGCAGATCCCTAACCATTCTTTGTTCTCCCTTCTTCAAAACAGCTCTGGCAAAGACAAAAATAAAAGCATCTTACAGGTAAGGGGGCTGAGAGGGAGGTCTCCGTATTCTTCCCATCTAAATAACTTAATATCACATCAATATCACTTTTTCCTCATGGTGGTAATAATTATAGTAGCTCCCATTTCTAGAGCACTTCAGGGTTTGCAAAGATCTTTGTTCAAAGTAATCTTGGAGATAGTTATACACAGATCAGGACACTCAAAGCTCAGAAGGAATTTGCCTTCTCATAGCAAATTGAGTGGTAGAGCTGGGATTTTAATTTGGGGTCCATTGCACGCTCTTTTTCTCCCTGTCCTTAAGCACAAGTTCGTCCGTTGTTCTGTCCGAGCAGAGGTTCGGCATCTCCGGAGGGTCCTCTGTAGAAGGCTAATGCTGAACCCCCAGCATGTAAGTTATATTCCAGGAAGCTGTAAAAGGGAGGGGGAGGGAAAGAGGAAGGACTGAGGGATGGAGGGGAATGGGCTACCTGTTCCCATGACCCCCCTCATCTCCCTCCCCCTTCCAGGTACAGCTCCTATTTGACAATGAAGTCCTCCCAGATCACATGACCATGAAACAGATTTGGCTGTCTCGATGGTTTGGCAAGGTGGGGAAGAGGTTTGGGGAAATGAGAGAATGGGATGGAGTGGGGGTTTAGGAGGAAATTGGTCAGAGAAAAGGGTGGTTGGTTCAAGGAAGGTGTGAAGGGTGGGGGAGGGGAAGAATGGAGAAGGAATGATGGGAAATATAGCTAGAGAAAGGTGTGTAACATCCCTCCCCCCTTCTTTTCTGCTAGCCTGCACCCCTGCTCCTGCATTACAGTGTGAAAGAAAAAAGGAGGTAGAAGCTGGCCTCCCTCCCCCACCCCAGATATTTATGCGAGACCCACAGTGGCTTTATTTTTGAAATAAAAGTGAAAAAGCACTTTTGGCTGCTTTTTGAACTCTCATTTCTTCCTCTTCCTACATTGCTTCTCCCTTTCCTTCCTCTTTCCACCTCTTAACCTCTCATTAGTCAAGTTCCAGTAACTTGTACTGGACTGAAAGTGGGAAAAGTTAAGTGTATGTTGAGGGATCGATGAGCAGTAACTTAAGACTTCTTAGCCAGGGCTAAGATGGATTCCGTGTAGGGCTGGAACCAGGGGCCAACATCCTAAGGTAACATAACTTACTTTAAAGAAACAACTTTGTCAGAAATTTAGAAATCCAAGCAGAGAAGGGTGGGTGCTACTGTCCTAGTGAGGGGGACCCAGCCTTAGGTGGAATGAAGCCTTGAACAGGAAAAATCCCCAGAAGGTCAGCAAACGGTTTAATAGGTAGGATTTTTTTTTGGGGGGGCACCTCAAGTTTGTAACCTAGAGAGCCATTTATCAGGAAGTTGAGGATCTGAATCTGAAACTCTGCCCAGGGCCAATCATCCCCTCCCCCCCCCCATGCCCTTCAGAGATGCTTCTACCCATAGGCTCAGACCTCTAAGTCTGGATCTTCTTTGTGTCTTTCATCGACAGGGGGTGGGGGGGAAGGTTTGGCCAAGCTCTTGCTTTGGCAGCTGCTCCCTCTCCACCACCACTGATTCAGACCAGCTGTAGGACCATTTGGGCCCCGAATCTACCAGCCTCCTTTATTCCCCTGCTAATGAGTACCCCATTGTGGGTCTTCATCTCGGGAGGGGGATGGGCCTCATGATCTGGATCCCAGGGGTCTCGGAGAAGAGCTTCATTTTTGGGGGGGTCCAGATTTGATCAGAGGAATGGCACCCAGGTTCCAAGCAGGAATTAAGAAAAGGTGCCCAGAACCCTTACCACATACCCCTCCTGTTTCCACACTGTTTCCCCTCCTGTCTGGCTAGAAGGCTGAGAGTCCTGGATGCTGTCTGTCCTCAGCTTTCTGCCTTCTCTCCTCCCCTTCCTCTCCCTGCCCCCCAGCTGTTCCCAGCTGTCAGGGATGAAGGTGACTCTTCCCCTGCCCTTGCCCTCCCCCTGATGTCCCCAAAGGACTGAAAAGTAAAATCGAATGCAGCACATATGGACACATGCACTGTATTATGGAAAGAACTTTGCATTCAGGATCTTGGGAGAACTTATTCAAGTTCTGGTTTTGGCTGATAACTTGGATTCAATTGATTGCCATTTTTCTGGACCTCATTTCTCCCATAGTTAATGGAATATTTTAAAAGTTTGCAAAGTGCTTTATATGTCACTTGAGGTATGTAATGAGAGGGTCCGACGTTCATTCTCTCTGGTTCTAAATCCTAAAAAGTGTCTACCAGGGCACTTGGGTTACATGCCATCTGATGCAGATTTACAAACTTGAAGACAGAATATAGCGCTTCTAGGTATCATTTTCCCCCCTACATTTAAAAAATGTTTCTGGTTATACATTTCCTTATGAATCATGTTGGGAGAGAACAAAAGGGAAAAAAACGACGAAAGAAAACAGTATGTGTTGATTTACATTGTTTCCATTTTCCTCTACTTCAATGAAATTCATAAAGGCAAAACATTTAGGTGCAAATACTCTGGACTCTAGATTTGGAAACAGGCTCAGAAGAAGGAAGGTGATTTGCTCAGTCACCGTAAGTGGAAGAATTAAGTCCAAGTTTTCCTATTTTATATACTACCTGTTCCAAGTCTTGAAGGTGTAGTGAAAGAATAAAAAAAAAAAGTAAAAACAGATGAGGAAATGGGGCTGAGAGGCTTTTACTAGGATACAGCTCAAGCTAACCTTTGATCTTGATAGGAATTGTTTCCCAGTACCTATAATGTGAAGGGATGAATGGCCATATCCACCCAAATCCCAGAGGAATATAGAAAAGGGAATAACTGATAGTGAGCACAAAGTAGTTTGAGAAATATTGGTAGGTTGTATGTGTAAAGGA
Source organism: Myrmecobius fasciatus (assembly GCA_023553655.1). Classification (NCBI taxonomy): domain Eukaryota; kingdom Metazoa; phylum Chordata; class Mammalia; order Dasyuromorphia; family Myrmecobiidae; genus Myrmecobius; species Myrmecobius fasciatus. The sequence continues at coordinate 31,500 of JAJPUD010015357.1, forward strand.
GAAGAATGGCAAAATATGGAAATGGGCAATGATGAAGCCTCTATGGGTTGAGGTGGGGTGGGGTGGTCAGTCTCCAGGAATACATTGGATCAATAGGGATTTAAGGTAGGGTGATCCATTGATGAGGTATGAGTGAGAAGGGTGGGGGATGAGGTTTCGGGGAGTAGGCAGCCATATGAGACCCCCATGTATGTGTGTGGAGCTTCAATGATAGGGATAGGTAAGGGTTGTGACCAGATTGTAAGGGGTACCTTAGTGGTATGGGTCATGGGAACTCCGTTAAGATGTTTGAGGGGAAGGGCAGGCTGAGTAACGGTGGGGATCAAAAATGGGTCATGAGGTCAGTGGTGGTGATGTGTGCAGTATGGGTCAGTAATGGGCTATCTGAGAAGGTCACAGGACAAGTTTGTCATAATGGTCACAGGGAATGAGGGTTTTTTTCAGGGATGAAGTTCAAGGAACATCTGTCTTAAGATGTTGGGAGGGAATCAGTAGTCAGGTTTGTAGAGTGGTATGTTGTGGCAAGGACTGGGGTTAGGGGGAATGATGAATGTCAGGTAATGGGAGGATCTTCAGTGGATTTCACTCCCTGCCCTCTCCCCAAGTAAGAGACCTTCTCAATTTCCCATAGTGAGGTGGGGGGGAGGTGACCTCTGAGCCCTGAGGTTTAATCTCCCTCATTAATCACTCACCCCTCTCTCCTCCTCCAACTCCTTCTCCCAGAATCCAATGGATCCAGTTTCTCTCAGGCTCCTTGACCTGAGGCCAGCAAGAGGTTGGGGGTGGGGTATTTGGGGTGGGGGAGGCTGAGAAATCCCTTCAGTGGCCCCTCACTATTCCCAGGGGAGACACACTCTTCTTAAAAAACTGGGGATCTCCCTTTCTGAGTGAGCTGTAGGGCTGTGTCTGACTCTGTGGCCATCCCTTTATCTTATGTCTACTGGTCTTTTTCTGCTGCTGTGTCTGCGATTATCTTTATCACTCAGATTCTGTGTGTCTATGCTCTTTTATCTTTTTCTCTGTTTCTGAGATGTCTCTGTGGGTTGCCTGTTTCTGTATGAAACCTTCTGTTGAAAAATATCTCGCTCCTATCTGTATATGTCAGTCTCTAGTCTGTGTGTTTTAATTTCTTTCATTGTGTGACTATGCCTTCCCAGGTGTCTCTCATTGGGATTTTTTTTTCGTTTGTTTTGTTTTTAGTGTTTCTCTTTTCTCCCCATCCCCCAATCCAAATCCCATCACCATCTTCTCAGTCTCTGCATTTCTACCCCGCCTCTCCCCCCCCACCCCCGGGACAGGCTAACCCCATTACCTGAGACAGGCATTGAGAGGGGGAGGGGAAAGGGAGGAATAAGATGAGAGGGAAAAGGAGGGGACTCTGAGAACGGAAGAAAAAGGGGAAATGCAAAAGCCTTCAGCTTTCCACCCTGTTCCAGTTTCCCCTTCCTGGCCCTTGGGCCCTAGGTCATTGTCTTAGACTGGAAGTGTAGAGAGTTATGTCTCTTCTTCAGATTCGGCACCAGATGTCACCTCTCAGCCCTGAGACTCCCCCAGCATATCTGAAACATCTCAGGACAGGCCCAGGGAGAGAATTCTGGGGTAGGCATTCTTTAGGAGAGAGAGATCCACAGCAGGGAGGTCTGAAATTAAGACCCAGGTAAAGAGTGATAGAAAGAGGAAGGGGAAAAAATAGAGAAAGAAAGAGGAGCTTGTGAAAAAAGGAGAGAAAGACAGACATACCAATGTCAGAGGTGAGACTGTGTTGTGTTTGGGATTTTTAAAAATTAGGCCTTTACATTTTAGATACTGTATTTATCAGTTGGGCTGTGAATGTGTGTGTAAGAGTTGTGTATGTTTTGTGTTGTGCCTATGTGTTATGTGTTGTATATCTTGGCCTCTCTAGGTGGAGGGCTTCAGGAGAAGGGATTACAGGGCTGAGGGTTGGAGCTGGGAGGAGGGGCACAGGGAGCCTCTCCTGGGACCCACTTTAATTACAGATTAAGTGAAACAACATCTATGGGACAGACATTGATTTGAGCGAAGAAAGGCAGCTCCCAGTTCTTCGGGCAGAGGAGCAGGGAGGTGGGGGGGATGTCTTCCTCCCCCCAGAAATAACCAATTGAAAGGTTCTTGAATCATTTAAGCCAACCTCCACACTTGGCTTCCTTCTGATCTTTGACCGTTAGTCAGTCACCAGTGTGAAGTGAATATTCTAGGTAATTGCGCAATTGTGTGTGAATGGTTGCGCTCCGTGTTTGCGGGTATGGTGCCCTTTGTGGCTGTGTGTATGTACCCTATCGAATGTATGCGCTTCCCAATGTTGCCATATGTGGTCTTTGAGACGTTTCCTGAACGGACTGGCTCTTCCCAATGAACACTTCCCAGAGTGTCCCGGTTCCTACTCAGTCCCTTTCCCTGCGCTTCTGTTCTGGCGCCGAAAACCGAGCAGGCTCTTACCTGGAGATGTGAGCTCCTTCCAACACAGCCCGGGCTCCCTCCTTTCTCCGAGAGCCGAGAAAGAAGTGGAAGGAACAGATAGAAACCACGTAACGCACAATCGCGCACACAGTCCCCAAAAAGAGGCAGAAGAAGACGGAAAGAGGTCTCTAATAAACAATTGGGGAAGAGGCGGGAGAAGGTGAAAAAGAAATGGAAGGAAGAGAGACACAGAACCATCCACAGAAGAGAAAGCGGACCAAACAGCCGGCGGGACAGCTTCATTATTAATCCCCTTGCTTTTCGGGGTGGGGGAGGAGAGTGCTGAGAGGTTCAAAAGAACAAAAGCCGTCTTCGAGATGAGAGGAAGGGTGACAGGGTGTCAAACCGTGGGGACCCAGGAGTCCGCCCTCTGTTTGTCGGTATCCAAGTCTGCACCCCCCTCCTCCCCCCCACAGGAAGTGCTGAGCGTTTGCCCGGGATAGCTCGGACCTCGGCGTGTGTTGGTTTTGCTTTGTGTTTTTAGGAATATAACTGTTGGTGCGTGCGTGCGTGGAGGAGCTTGAGATTGTGTTTTTTCAAGCGGGTTGCCGAGGCCCTGTAGGTGAGCCGTGGGATGACTGTGAAGGAGTCTCGTGATTCGGACAGACGGACCCCCGAGAGACCCCGAGAGCCGGCTGCCGAAGCCGGGCCGAGGGGCTCCAGCTCTTGACCTCCTGGCACCATTTCCTGAGGCCTATTAGGATTTCGGCAAAATTCGCCTGAGCCGGGTCTGTGCTAGGCTGATCGCATAGTAGTCAATGTCCTGGCGACAGCCCACAGAAGATGATCGGAGATCTCGTATATGTGTGTGTGTGTGTTTTGTGTGCTCTGTGTGTGTTTTGTGTGCTGTGTGCTCTGTGTGTGTGTGTGCTTATATGGCCAAGCTGTGGGTCTCACTGTCTCACCGGGTACGCTGTGTTCCAGGGGTCTTTTCGTAAATCTATGCGATGTTTATTTGTCTTTTCCAGTGTATGTGCGGATCGTATGTGAGTCTCCCTCCGGGAATAGTTAAAAGTGACTGAGTCAGATGCCTTCGCCAACCTGAGGCTCCAAGGTCACCCAAGGCCCTGGGAATGACTTCAGGCTTGGGGTTTAGACTAGGTCTCCAACTCATAGCCCTGGGGATTCAGGGGGTCAGCTCCTACCTTGTCTGGACCGGGTATTTCTCTTCTGTCTATCCAAGCTTTTTTCATCTGAAGTTCGAGGCTACCTCGGGGGGACTTCCCATTCTTTGTAGAGGCTGAGTGAAGACAGACTCAGGCACTGACCTCACCTTTGGCTGGGAGCTGCACGTGCCTCTGTCCTTGCTTTTGTCTCTGTCTCTTTGAATCTGTGGGATTCTGTAGTGGTGATGGTGGGGAGGTATGTGGATGGCTTCCCATAGGCCCCTCTTCCAGCATCGGTCCACCACCTTGTCCTCCACCTAACCATTCCCAGTTGGTTCTGTACCTGTCCCAGTGCTATCTTAATAGGTCTTGAGCCCCAGATCTTAAGACAGCTCAGAACAGAAGTTAGAATCGTTCTGGAAAGTAAACCTGCAGCCTCTGGACCATCCAAGGGTCAATTCAGAAAGTCAGGCTTAGAAAAGGAGACAGGAACGCTACTGCAGAGTACTATGACACTGGGAAATGGGGTCGGGAAACAGGGAGAAAGAAGTGGAGGCCCTAGAATTGGGGGACGAGGAGGGAGGTAAGCTGCTGGGCCTGGGACCTGGGCAGTGAAGAGCATGGAACTGAAAAGAATGGAACTAGTACTAAGAGAAAGGCAATGGATTAGGCTGAGAGGCTGAGGGCTCCAGGAAGCCTGAGGTTTCTATACCTCCTCACCTGCCTCCTCCATTAGGTTTACCCCCCCACCCCCACTCCCACCCTGTGGCTTTGACTACTCTGAACAACCTATGTTCCAAGGGTGTAGGGTTCCCTAGAGGCTGTTCCCCCTGCCCAGCAATGGTTGGTCTTAGGAAGTTGAGCAGTGCTCCAGCCCCACATCCCCAAATCCCTAATCATTTCCAGGTGCAGTCATCCCCTCCTCTTGTGGACCCATCTTCTCTATGGGGTTGGGGAGGAGGGTAGATTGAGATTGGGTTTGTAGAGGAGTGGGGCCTAAACCAGGAGATTTGAAGGTAGGCAGACACAATGCCCCTAGGTCCAGTCACAGCTGGATCCAAACCCCTTTTTCCCACACAGCTGCTTTTATCGCCCCTTCCCCAGCTCCCCCTTCTCCAACCCCCCAAATCCACCCACCAATTCTTGCACTAGGAACTTTTAAAAGCTCTTGAGGCCGCGGGAGGGAGAAAAAAAAAAAAAAAACAACCTTTTATTGCCCGCAGTTTTATGAGCCAGAGAGGCTTTCCCCATTACGGGTTAGAGGCCCAGAGTGGACAGCAGCGAGGGGCACAGTAGGGGGAGGGGCACAGGGTCTGGCAATTAAGAGACAAGGGCGATAGTCGTCAGAGTAAAGAAGCTGACTGGAAAGAGACAGGAGTAAAGAGCCGATGGGCTCGCTGGTAGCCATCAGAGCAGGAGTCTGAAGAGAGCCGGGGATTGGGGACATTCGGGGTAGCGCACTATGTCTTGTCCGGTGGAGTCTCCCAAGGGCGTTCCAATCAGAAAGTCACTTCCTTAGTCCGCGCTAGGGTCACCTGGATCTTAGCCTGAGAATGGCAGAGTACCAGAGGAGCTGGGGGCCCCTTGAGGTAGGGGTGGGTCTGGAGGAAGGATACGCAGCCCCCGAGCTCGGGGGCCGCCGCAAGCTCCGCCCCCCCCCTCCCCACCCAGTTGCCGCCTCCGGCCCCAAGGCCCTTTAAGGCTGGGCTAAGGCTCCGCTGGCGGGCGTAGGGCGGCACAAACTGAGCCGCCCGATTAAGGCAAAGAAGCAGCTTTAGGCTTGCCCAGCTCGGTCTTCTGGGCACGGACCGGGGCCCCGGGGGGCAGCACGGGGCGTTCCCGGGCCCCGGGGCCCGGAGCATGAGCCAATGCACTGAGGAGGTGGGGGAGGAGGAGGAAGAGGCGGTGGCGCGAAGCTGGCTGCCCGGGCGGCGGGGACCCCTTGGCCCGGGGCCCCGACATGACCTCGGCCCAGGAGTCCGGGCCGCCGCCTGCAGCTTCCAATAAGCCGCTGACGCCCTTCAGCATAGCTGACATCCTGGGTCCACCAGCTCGTCCGACCCCAGTCCCAACCCCAGTGCCGGCCCAGGGCCCTACTTCGCCTCTCTGCGCGCTAGAAGAGTTAGCCAGTAAGACTTTCCGCAGGCTCGACGGCAGTGCCCTGCAGGCGGCCGAAGGTAGGCGGTCAAACGCTTGGCTGGGATTCCGGTTGGAGGGAGGTAAAAGCGGGTGGGGGCTTTGGGTTCTTAACTGCTGTATGTAACGTGCACCCCTGCAATAGCCTCCCCCTCTGACTCCTACTTGCTCCTTTTCTCCTGTCCCCTCTTTCTATATTTTTTTATCTATTCATTCCCGAATCCCCTTTCTTCCTCTTTAGCTCCTCCCTTTTTCTCCAGACCTCCTTTCCCCTTCTTTATCCTTTTCTTTTCCTTGGTTTCCCTTCTGTACCGACCTCCACTTTTCCTTCTATTTACTCCTTTTTTCTCTTTTCCTGGGCACCCTCTCCCCATAGTGGGTTTGATTCTTCCCCTTGCTCTCCTGCTTTTTTCCCCCAATAATGCGCCGTCTTTCATTCACTGCCTCCCTT
>JAJPUD010015358.1:775-12023 GCA_023553655.1 Myrmecobius fasciatus
TATATATATATATAAGAATTCAAGCCACTCTTCAATATATAAGTGGTCAAGGGATATGAACAGACAATTTTCAGATGATGAAATTAAAACCATCTCTAGTCATATGAAAAGTTGCTCCAAATCACTATTGATCAGAGAAATACAAATTAAGACAACTCTGAGGTACCACTACACACCTGTCAGATTGGCTAAAATGACAGGAAAAGATAACGATGAATGTTGGAGGGGATGTGGAAAAACTGGGACACTAATACATTGTTGGTGGAACTGTGAACGGATCCAACCATTCTGGAGAGCAATTTGGAGCTATGCTCAAAAAGTTGTCAAACTGTGCTTACCCTTTGACCCAGCAGTGTTTCTACTGGGCCTATATCCCAAAGAGATCTTAGAGGAGGGAAAGGGACCCACATGTGCAAGAATGTTTGTGGCAGCCCTTTTTTGTAGTGGCTAGAAACTGGAAACTGAAGGGATGCCCATGAATTGGAGAGTGGCTGAATAAATTATGGTACATGAATGTTATGAAATATTATTGCTCTGTAAGAAACAACCAGCAGGACGATTTCAGAGAGGCCTGGAGAGACTTGCATGAACTGATGCTGAGTGAAACGAGCAGAACCAGATCATCATACACAGCAACAACAGTATTACATGATGATCAATTCTGATGGACATGGCTCTCTGCAACAAAGAATTGTCTCAAACCAGTTCCAATTGTTCATTGAAGAAAACCATATACACCCAGAGAGACGGATATGAAATATGGACCACAACGTAACATTTTCATGCTTTTTATTGATATTTGCTTGCATTGTGTTGCCGTTCTCTGATTTTCTTTTCTTTTTTTCTTGTAGATAGGATTTTTCTTGCATAACTTGTCAAGTATTTCAACATTATTAACATGTAGTGGACTTCCTGCCATCTAGGGGAGGGGAGGGGACTAGGGGTAAAATTTGTAATGGAAAGCTTTGTAAAGATCAATGTTGGGGAACTACCCATACATATGTTATACAAATAAAAAGCTTTAATAAAAAAATAAGTATATTTTCTCTCTCCCTCTTTTCCCATTTTCTTTCCTTCCTTCCATCTTTCCTTCCCTATTTCCTGTCCTCTACTTTCCTCATCTTCTATAAATATTGGCCACTTACTAGGTAAAAATATCTTAATATACATTAACTTAATTAAAAACTTAATTAAAAATAACTTAATAAACTAGCAAAAATATCAAATTCATTTTTTGAAATTCTTACAACCTATTTGTTGTACAAGATACACATATTAACGATCAATTCTGATGGACATGGCTCTCTTCAACAATGAAATGTTTCAAACCACCTCCAATTGTTCACTGAAGTAAGCCATATACACCCATAGAGAGGGATGTGAAATGTGGACCACAACATAACATTCTCATACTCCTTGATTGATGTTTGCTTACATTGTGTTTCCTTTATCTGATATATCGTTTGTGTAGATAAGATTTTTCTTGCACACCAATGATAAGTTTGGAAATATGTATACATATATTCGATTTGCCAATATTTTAACATAATTAACATGTAGTGGATATCCTGCCATCTAGGGGAGGGGTGAAGAGTTGGGGGAAAAATTTGTAACGGAAAGCTATGTAAGGGTTATTGTTGAAGAATTATCCACACATATGTTATGCAAATAAAATAAAAATTTAAAAAAAAAGATACACATATTAAAAGGAATGCACAAGAATAAATATGTGGAGGTTTGCCCCGGAGGGGGGCAGCAAGGAGCGACCCCAGCTGGAATCTAGGACCGGACTGAGCTCCCCTGCACGGTGTCGGAACTGGGGGACCCAATCCGAGCGGTCGAGAGCGCGGAGCGCCATTGATTTGCCTCTCTGGCTATCCCACCTTCCGGTCCAGAGCCCGGAGCCCCCGGGACCCCTCCCCCATCCCTGGAGCCGGAGCTGCACATGGTGATGAGTTTCTGGGTGTCTGAGCTCCAGGTACTTCTGGGCTTTGCAGGGCGCAACAAGATTGGGAGGAAACACGAAATACTGACCAAGGCCCTGCAGCTTCTCAAGTCTGGCTGTGGCCCCCGGGTACAGATGAAGATCAAAGAACTTTACCAATGTCTATTCCCCCGGAAGGCCCTTGTCCCTTCCCGAAATCTCACTGCTGTCTCTGTCCCCAGGAGCGTCACCCATCGTTCCTCCTGGCCCTCTGCCCCCACACCCCTCCAGCCTCCTGCCTTCGGAACCCCTCTTGGGGGGGCATAAACGTGAGGCTGATATGCATCCTTTCCTGCACCAACCAGTCCACCCAGATGTCACCATGAGGTCACTTCCTTTCTATGACGTATACGGGGAACTCATCTGGCCTACCACCCTTGCATCCACAAACAGCCAGAGGTTTGAGGAGGCTCATTTCACTTTTGCATTGACACCACAGCAAGTGCAGCAGATCCTCTCCTCAAGGGATGTTCTGCCTGGGGCCAAGTGTGACTATACAGTACAGGTACAGCTCAGGTTCTGTCTCTGTGAGACCAGTTGCCCCCAGGAAGATTATTTTCTTCCTAACCTCTTTGTCAAAGTTAATGGGAAACTGTGCCCCCTGCCAGGTTATCTTCCCCAGACCAGGAATGTAGCTGAACCCAAAAGACCCAGTCTACCTATCAACATCACATCCTTAGTTCGACTTTCAGCCACTGTCCCCAATACTATTGTGGTCAACTGCTCATCTGAGTTTGGACGGAATTATTCGCTTTCGGTGTACCTAGTGAGGCAGCTCACCTCAGTGACACTCCTGCAGAAACTGAGAGCAAAGGGCATCTGGAACCCAGACCACTCTGGGGCACTGATCAAGGAGAAATTGACAGCTGACCCTGACAGTGAGGTGGCCACCACAAGCCTGCGGGTGTCGCTCATGTGCCCGTTAGGGAAGATGCGCCATGCCGGGCCCTCACCTGTGCCCATTTACAGAGCTTCGATGCTGCCCTCTACCTGCAGATGAATGAGAAGAAGCCCATGTGGACCTTTCCCTTGTGTGACAAGAAGGCTCCCTATGAATCTCTGGTCATAGATGGATTATTCATGGAGATTCTGAATTAATGCACTGACTGTGATGAGATCCAGTTCATGGAAGATGGATCCTGGTGCCCAATGAGGCCCAAGAAGGAGACACCGGAGGTTTGCCCCACTACAGGCTATGGCTTAGAAGGTCCCCCCTTTGGTCCTGGCCCTGAGGGCAAGCCTCCTGAGACAAAGAAGAAAATTGAAGTTTTTGACTTGACACTTGACAGCTCTTCAGATGAGGAAGACCTACCCCCTGCTAAGAAGCACTGTCCAGTCACCTCAGCGGCCATCCCCGGCCCTCCAGGAGCCAAAGGAGTACTGGCTACCAGTCATCAGCCATCATCTGTGCTCCGGAGCCCAGCTATGGGCACCTTGGGCAGTGACTTCCTATCCGGCCTCCCTCTTCCTGAGTATCCACCAGCCTTTCCCCTGGGGGCTGAAATCCAGGGTTTGGACTTATTTACTTTCTTTCAGAATGAGAGTCAGCACTACAGTCCCTCAGTCATCACCTCAATAGATGAACAGGACACTCTTGGCCATTTCTTCCAGTACCAAGGTACCGCTTCCCACTTCTTGGGTCCACTGGCTCCTGTTCTGGGGAGCTCTCACCGAGGATCTCCTCCAGCACTGCCTCCTGGCCGAGTCAGCAGCATTGTGGCCCCTGGAGGGGCCCTGAGAGATGGACATGGGGGATCCCTCCCTCCAGGTTCTTCTCTGGCTGGTTGTTGGCCAGACATTATCTCCCTGGATTGAAATTCCAGGAATCTGGACCTCCTCACCCACTTCTAGCACTAAGTGGGGAAAGCAGGGGAGCCTTGTACCTCAGCCCCATCAACTGATTTCTTTGGGGGTTGCGGCCAGAGGCTACAAACAGAAACTCATGGACATGTGCTCTTGGCCCTTTCTCTGCCCAGACTAGCACCCAAAGGGTTAATATTTAACTTCTTTAAAAAAAGACATTTTGGGTTTATTTTTTGAAATGCTCTTCAAATGGAGACATAGAAGCCAAGAAGGGGCAGGAAAATGTAAGAATTGTGCCTAAAAGTTGGGCCTAAATGATTTTCCATTCTTTTTTCCTTTCCCCAATTGCTCCCTGTCTCAGATGTAGATCTGAAGCAGCTGGAGTGGGAGGGGGACTGTGTGAATGGACGGATGAGAGATGTCAATTGGTCCCCCTTAAAACACCTGATATTTTATATATATATATATATATATATATATATATAAATAGATGTTGATTTCCCCAAGGTCTCCCTATCCTTGGGTCTGAGTTTCCAGTGGGAACCACAGTTTTAGAGTTATGGTCATGGAACTCATTCTGCACCTTTTGATGGGGGGGAGAGATTCAGTCCCCCCTCCCCTAAATTCACCTTTCCTTCTTTTATGAACCTTTCTTTTAATTTAATTTCGTATTTCCAAAATTGTAGCAATGTTCTCACAGACAATAAAGGTTGTGAATCCAATGTAAAAAAAAAAAGAATAAATGTCTTACTCTCATGGAGTTTACATTCTATCTGCAAAGATGAAAAGTGCAAACAAAAAACACATGAAATCAGGTGACTCTGTGTAGAAAGGATTACTTGAGATGTATATGGAAAAAGGATTTTAGAGGTGGTGGTAAGGAGTTAGAGCATTCCAGAGAGAAAAGGCATCCAATACATGGACAAAGAAGCTAAATATAGAATGTTATATGTGTGGAACAGAAAAAAAAAATATTTTATTTAGATCCTAAAGCGTTCTTTTATTTGTATCCTAGAGTGTGGGGAGAAAAGCAGTGCTAAAAATGGGGAGAAAGAGTGATTGGATTGTGTCTAGGTTATAAAGGATTTTAGAAGGCTTTTATGAGGTGAATTTTGTCACAGGGGCGATAGGGAGACACTAGAGGATACTGAGTAAGACAATAATCAAACCTCAACTTAAAAGGATTTTTATAGTTCATGAAAAATAGTCTGGAAAGGGAAACCAATTAAAAGACTATTGCAATAGTGCCAATAAAAGGTTATGAATTGGGAGAGACCATAGAGATAATACGTGCCATGCAAAGTAAACTTGTGCTTTATAGTTTGAAACATAATTTAGAAAACTAGAAAAGAGAAGGGAGAACAGTTCCAGAAGATGCATGTCATTATCAATGACACTGAGTAAGCATTAACATTTTCAGCCTATTTTCAAAAACAATAAATATGTCAGCATGAAAATTCAAAGAATATGTGAAGAATTATGAAAAATAAAATTGTAAAAGTAGATTGGACAAAGAGTACAGTACTTTAAATGCCAACATAAAGAAATTTATCATTTAAATTATAAATAATGGGAGCTGTTGCAAATTTATCATAGAAATTGAATTTTGAATATTTTAGACATGGTAATTTAAAAATATGAAGGATGAAGTAAGAAGATGGAAGACAATAAGAAATTAAAAGTCTGAATAATATTCATACTTCAGATATGAGATTATGAGAATCTGGGAAGTAGTATTGTATAGAAGAGAAAGATATTTGCAACATTTTCTGTAGAACTTAGTAGATTTTAAAATTTTACCAAGTCTTTTTACTACTTTTTACTTCTATTCCCTTTTTCAAATAATAACAATTTTTCAAAGCTGTTTGGAATTTTCTATGTCTAATGTATTATAAATATATTACCAAGACTAATTCACTAGGTTTAAATGGAAAATTTGGAAACCAAAAATATTAAGAAAAAATTAATTTATAGACAGATAAATAATATTGACTAATTGAATAAACTGCATATGGAAGAAAGGAGTCAAAGATAATATCAGTATGTCAAACCATGGTAATCTGAAGAATGATGATGACACTGAAAAAAAGATGTAAGGAGAAAATTTGGGGAATAAGAGATAAATGAGAAGACATAATGAATTTCCTTTAATTCATGATGAGTTTTATTAGTCGTTGTTACAATTTATTTTTTAATTTAAAATTATTTATATTTTCTTTGTTAAATATATTCCTAATTATAAAGAAAATAATGAATATCACTTAAAAATGAGGTACAAATTATCTTCCTTCTTCCTGACTCTCACCCTTGTTGAAAAGGCAAAAATTTTATGTTGATTATACATGTGAAATCATGAAAATATAGATCTTATTAGCCATGTTGCAAAAGAAAATGCAAAGAAAATGAAACAATAAAAATAAAGTGAAAAAGAATATTTCAATGTGCATGCAGAATGCATTCTCTGTAAGGTGGATTACATGTAAGATCATGGGGCTTTAGAAATTATCTTGGGTCATTTTGTTTTAGTAAAAGCATTTGTTCTTTAATTCCATGTCATCAAAATTATCCATTTTACATACCATAATCTTCTGTATCTGTTATTTGGTCAAAATATTTGAGAGGTACAGTTCCCAAGTTCCCTTAATTTTTTTTTGTGATATGACATCTTATGGCTAAAGCATTTTTCTATATTGACCTTCTCTTGGTCCATGGTATGAGATTTTGATTTATGGATAATTTCTGCCAACATGCTTTCTAATTATCACATGATGAATTTTTATCTCAGACATTTGGATTTTGGAGATTGATCAAATATTAGATTAGCATGGTTTTTCAATATATGTATTGTGTATCCACTACACTATTTCTTAGGCAGTATCAGAGTGTAGTGAAGATTATTGTTTTGTAAAGTAATTTGAAATCTTAACTATTAGGACATGTTTCTGAAGTTGTAGTCAACTATGGTTGATTTTTTATTTGTTCCTTTGCTTTTTTCAGGCATAGCTAATAATTCTTGGACTCTGAGATTTTAATCATTACACACTATTCTTCCCGAATTCATGATATTTGATTAGAAGGAAAGATGGCATACTGTAGTTTTTCCTTCAATATCCTGATTAATATTTGGTGTGGTGTTACCATTAGATCTTTATAGGAGTTATTATAGAGACACTAGAAAGGTACTTCTACCTCTTAGTCCACCATTATGACTGAATCCCTCTTACTTTGTTTTGATATTTTTGACATCCTTGTAATTCTTTTATTTCTATTAATCCAAAAGTTTACTATCACTTGAATTGTAAATAGAAGAAAAAGTAAGAGACTTTCTACTTCTTTAGCAATATCTGATGCACCTAAAGAAAACTTTTCAGTGCTCCAAATCACTATTGATCAGAAAAATACAAATTAAAACAACTCTGAGATACCACTACACACCTGTCAGATTGGCTAAGATGACAGGAAAAGATAATGATGAATGTTGCAGGGGATGTGGGAAAACTGGGACACTGATACATTATTGGTGGAAATGTGAAAGGATCCAAACATTGTGGAGATCAATTTGGAACTATGGTCAAAAAAGTTATCAAACTGTGCATATCCTTTGACTCAGAAATGTTTCTACTGGGCTTATGTCTCAAAGACATCTTCAAGGAGGGAAAGGGACCCACATGTGCAAAAAAATTTGTGGCAGTTCTTTTTGTAGTGGCAAGGAACTGGAAACTGAGTGGATGGCCATCACTTGGATAGTGGCTGAATAAATTATGGTATATGAATGTTATGGAATACTTTTGTTCTGTAAGAAGCGACCAGCAGGATATTTTCAGAGATGCCTGGAGAGACGTACATGAAGTGACACTAAGTGAAATGAGCAGAACCAGGAGATCATTATACACAGCAACAACAAGACTATACAATGATCAATTCTGATGGACATGGCTCTCTTCAACAATGAGATCATTAAAACCAGTTCCAATTGTTTAGTAGTGAAGAGAGTCATTTATACCCAGAAAGAGCCCTGTGGGAACTGAGTGTGGACAATAACATAGCATTTTCATGGTTTCTGTTGATGTTTGCTTGCATTTTGCTTTTTTTCACAAGTTTTTTTCCTCTTTCTAGATCCAAATTTTCTTGTGCAGCAAAATAACTTTATAAATTTATATACATATATTGGATTTATAATATATTTTAACATGGACTTCATGCCATCTAGGGGAGAGGATGAGGGTAAGGAGGGAAAAATTTGAAACAGAAAGTTTTGCAAGGTTCAGTGTTGAAAAATTACCCATGCATATATATTGCAAATAAAAAAGCTTTAATAAAAAAGAGAAAACTTCATTTTCCTTGATGGATGAATCTACAATTAATTAATTGAATAAATTAATGTTGTTGATTTTGTTTATATATCCCCTTTTATCATAGTCATAGTCTTTTTATCTTTATTGGTCTTTGTCATAATATATACTCTCAGACATGAGCAGACATACATATCTTTTAAAAATGTAAGTTTTGGGGCCATGTAGGTCACACAGTGGATAGAGCACCAGCCCTGAATTCAAAAGGACCTGAGTTAAAATCTGACCACAGACACTTGACACTTCCTAGCTGTGTGATCCTGGGCAAGTCACTTAATCCCTATTACCTCAGGGGAAAAAAATTAAGTTGTTAGGGGAAGGATAAGGTCCTTGTACATATGTTTGTCTCTTTTTTAATCCACCATTTTTTATCATTTTAATTATTTGTATCTATGGGTTCAAGATTCATATGTAATTGAATTTAATATTTCATAGGATAATAGACTTGGAGTCAGTAAGTCTTGTATTCAAATCCAGAATGAAATATTTGTCAGGCATTATATTATTAATAAAGTGGGCATAATTCAATCTTCAGTACCTAACTAAAATTTTTTGACCACATTTAAATGGGATAATATATGTAAGTATTTTGGAAAACATTTAAATATATATATAAATGAAAATTATTGAGATATTGAACTTATCCAAGATATTCTTTAAATGCTAATCTATGACCAATTTTCTATTGTCTTTTCAGTTCAATTAAAGAAATATTTCATTTTCAAGTGTTTCTGTGTGTCTTCATATGTATAAATATGTATTCACACACATATATATGCATATGTATGTATCCATATTCATGTATGAATATTTAAAGAGAGAGGGGAACAGAGGGAGGAAGAGAGGAAAGGAAGGAACAAGAGAGAGAAGGATATATCGTGTGTGTGTGTGTGTGTGTGTGTGTGTGTGTGTGTGTATACACTGTGTGACAAAAAGAGTAAGCCTTACCATTGGAATGAATAGTCTATGGCTGCAATCTGTTAGAAAGTACTACAAATGAACAAGCAATTATGGTTAGAATTACTTTATGATAACAGGGTCAGAAAGTTGCAAGACAGGTGCTCTATGAAATGTGAATGTTGAAAGATGATGTCCAAAGAGGGTCAAAAATATTGGCTTTGCTTCTTTGGCCTTTACAAAATAGAGACACCCTTATGCAGAGAACAGAAAGCTATCCTGGAATCAAAATTGATCTGGACTCATATTTCACCTCAGAGACATAATAGATAACTAGGGTGACCCTTAACTTGGTCACTTAATGCACAATTCATTATCCAACTTTCACACAAAAGTGATATTTAATTTCATTGATAGAAAGAGTTCCATCACTCCAGATGGAACTGGAACATATTTTCAGGCAATCAGAGAACAAATCATATTCGTTTTAATGAGTAGCAAGATGAGGGAAATCAGTAAAAGGGAATTATTTACAGAATGAAGGGGAAAAGTATAAGTTTCCTCAAGCAAAGAGCATAGAGTTTGTGCAATTGGGTTGTATAAGAAATGTTAAAATAGGAAGATGATATGAGATTGAGAAGATTCTTGAATTTGGTGTTAAAATTTTAAAATTTTAGTTGATAGAAAATAGAATAAAGAAAAAAGTATAAAGAAATTAAATCTTGTACACATGGAAATAGTGGTCTGGAGAAAACATATGATACATATATGCATATACATATACAATTTATATGACATGAATTATACATTATATATATGCATGTGTATTACATATATACATGTATTACTATAGATAATTAAGACAATAAGTAACATATGCAAAATTAATTTAAAACTCTTTTTCAAAACATCCCTACTGAATATAAATACTGTTATTATTTTCTTTCCTTTTTATTACTTTTCAATACATGCCCTTAGGAATATACTTCACAAAGTTCCTCAGTAAAGGATTCATCAAAACTAAAAACAAATACTTGTAATTATATTGTATCTTATTTTTACAAAAATTTTTGGTTACACTTCTCTCTGACCTTGACGACTATTGATGTAGTATGTGGCTGTTTTATTCTTTTTTGTTCTTCTTTTTTATTTTTATGATGAACAAAGAAGACAGAGACTTACAGAGAAGTGTAAAGTGAATTATATTCCTCCTGGGAGCAGTTTTCTGTGTATTTATGCATCACTTATAATGGCCTAAATGATTCCCTCCTCCTCCAATTTTAGCAAGCAGTACATACTTACACTTAATGCAATTCATAGTTTTATCAAGAAAAATTCACTGGACACTAATTTATCCTTCATTAATTTCAAATTAATTCAGCTATTCTTTTCATGAATTTCTTAGGATTCTAGAACAAAAAACAAAGGGCAATTTCATCCATTGATCTTTTTAGAGATATTAGAAATTGAACTATTAGTGTCACCAACAATAAAGCTTCAAGAAAAACTTCAAGAAAAACAAAGATCAGTATTTTTTGGGAAAGTGCAGCTGTATATTGTTGTATGAAAGGCTTTTTTAAAAGAATGAAAAACTTAACTTAATAATCTTGTTTCTATATACATATAATTTGTTAAAGAATTGTAAGATAACAGTGAGACACTTTTAAGATGCAGTGATTGTCTTAACTACCACTTTATTAGTCTGGAAATTAAAATCATACGTTTTAGAAGTAATTTAAGAGTAAAATTATCAGAGTAAGTAAATTCTTTCTTTTGCCTCTATTAAAGGGCAAGCCAAGGACAAAAGCAATTATGGAATGTGACTGAGTGCTATGTCAATTCTCAACTGCCTACTATGTACCAGATATAATGAATTAAAGATACATCTGGTCCCCTTCTCTAATGGACTCCTTTACTTTAAATATGAAGCTTGAAAGGCTAATACTATTGAATTAATTTGAACATTTCTAAGTGTTTTCATAGACATTAAATGTCTAGGCCTCCCATTAATCTGAATGACAACTGCATGCTTTTTAGCCATGTTGTCACTATAGTATAGCTAAAATAATTTGAATGACAAAATATCTTCTACAAAATAGAAAGGGGATATATTAAAATTCATGAAATAATATGGCATTTATAGTATACAATAAGGCAAAAAGAAACATAAAATGTAATACAATGGTATTTTTTTTGCTACTTTAAATTGCCA